>VXAD01010620.1:836075-858231 GCA_013399195.1 Dicrurus megarhynchus
TACATAGAATCTTAAAAAAAAAAAAAAAAAAAAAAAAGGCAGGGGAAGGAGAAAAGAGCTGCAGATAAGCCCCACTTGCTTTAACATGGAGAATGGAAGCATCAGAGCTATTTATTCATGTCCTTGGGATGCCAAATAGATAAATAAGGAAGAAAAAGTGAGTTTCTTCAGAGAAGGACTTCTCCTTTTCTTCCTAATACTCCTAAAAGAGACATCTCCTAGGAAGGACAAGGCAGGGGACTTTTGAGGAAATAAAGTTAATGTGTTTTCTAAAATTATGTGTCTTACCCCTGTCCAGAGCAGGCATGTCAAGAGCTAGAGTTGACACATGATGTTTATGTGACAGCTGAAGAATTATCATTTAAGAAGGCCATAACAAAGACTGAGATAGCAATTATCTGTAGAGCAGAAGAAACAGGAGAGGCTACAGAAGAAGAGGTATTTTGTGGGAGCAGCAGACTTTATCTAAAAACTCAAGTGTTTCTGTATTTCCTTTCACGTCACACCCTTCTGATTTCAAACGGTTAATGGTGCGGAGAGGTGAGTGGTCTGTGCTTTGTTGTTTCCAGGTGGCGCAGCTGGATCCTGTCTGGATCTGCAGCCGAGAAACAGAGGTTATTTGTGGTAGAGGTAGGCTTTTGAGAGAATAGTTTACAGAAACATGAAGCACTTGTCGTTAAGGAACTGCTCTCAATTTTCAGAACATTTTACATTCTCTTCTGTCTTTGAAAGTAAAAACTGAGCAAGAGGACAAAAATGTATCGTCTTCCCAGCTAAAATGGTAAATTGTAGGATGATAAAGCTGAGTAGGGATCAAAATGAGGGTGGTGAAACACTGGAAGTGATTGCATGGGTGTTCAAAACCTGAAAGGATATGACCACGAGAAGCCTGCTCCAAATGCTAAGTTAAACATGGTTTGAGCAAGGAGTCAGGCAATGTAACCTTCAGAAGTCAATTCCAAATTTAGTTATTCTGTGATTCTAGTAAAGAAAGATCAGAAAAGAAATTAAATATATCCATAAAAAGTGACTTTATTTACTAAAATGAAACACCATATCGAGCTGCAGTCAACAGCAATTCTCCTCTAAAGAGAACAAGTATGAGAAGCAACAACTCCTTTGTACATTTCTTTTCAATATCTCTTCACTGCAGTCCAGCAGGAAGAACTCAGATAATATTCCCATCTTCTGAACAAAAACTTTGCGTCCTTTTTAATCAATCATCTACATCTCGGGCACCCTCTTTGTTACCAAATTTTCAGCTTTGTTGCAAGATGTGCTGATTGCTTCCCATGGTCAGAGCATGGTCAGACCATAGATACTCCATGATTATTTTAAGGTGTGTGAGACGCAAGAGTGAATTCTAATGGAAATGTTCAACACTGAGTCCACAGTTAAATTCAGTGAGTGTGATAGACAAGAGCCTGCAGCCGTACAGATCCGTGCTCTGGTAACGCTCTGCAGCTCAGAGGGGCAGCATCTAGGACTGTATCACTGCTTATTGCGATTATTCCTAACGGGGAAACAGGTCGAACCTTGAGATGACAGCAGTCACAGGTAACAGCATTATTTGGTTTGTAATGTCTGGAGGTGGTCATCTCCAGACTATGGAGGTGATAAGATTTTCAAAGAATTTGGGAAAAAAAGAAGGCACATAATTGCAAATGAAAAATGCCTTAGAAGATAGAGGTATTTCAGTCTTTAATAAACACATGGAATTATTCATATACTTGTTGGGTTCTCAATTAATGGTAAACCTTGGCCATCTGTGAAAAACCTCTGTATAATTCACAGTGGTGATTCAAAAGGCATATGGATTGCTGGGAATTCTGAAAAATGGAATTTAAAATTCCACTGGGGTTATTATATAAATAAATACTTTACATTCAGCTGGTGTGCTGATGATCCCCATTCAAACAAGGTAGTAGAATAAGAAAATTATTAACAGTACGTGAGTGGAGATGAATAGCCAGGGAATTCTTGGAAAAGAAAAGATCAGTAAAAGTATCATAAGCCATGAACAATAATACAGAATAAAAAATTAATGCTTTTAATTTCCTGTTTCTGTATTACAAGTGGGGAAGGAGGAGGACAACCAGTGAACCAAATTATGAGTTAACAACCTGGCACTGTTGGTAGGCAGGATGCATTATACAAACACAGCTGGGCAAAGGATATCAGCCACCAGAGTCCAAGGGTCAGAGTAAAGAAACAACAATGTGCCTGAAAAAAGGAGGTTCCCAATTGCATTAGGTCCACAAGCAGTTATTATGAGCTGCTGAAACACAATGATCAGAGTCCCCACAACACTGCACATTTAGCTGAGTGCTGGGCTCTGTGTCCTTCTGCCGGTTGTACTGTTATTCTGGAAAGCTCTGTGGGTATAGCAAAACACATCTCTTAAACAACCCTGGGATGCTGTCTGGCACAACAAGGAAGGCAAATCCTGCATGCTTCCAGTCTGCTCTTGCTGTGATGTTATTCTTTTGCTTTTGTGGTGTGGTTTATTTAAAGGGGGAAAAAAAAGAGTACAACATTGGAAATACAAAGGCAGCCAGGACTCACACCACCTGTTTTCCCCTGGTGCTTCTGTGTAGTGTTCAACCGGGTAGACTTTGGCAACAAAAATGCACATTCATTGACACAACAGGTGGTTTTAGCCACAGCCTTCAATTTTGTTTAGCTGTTATCATAGAAAATCAAATTTGCTATGAATTTTTGTGCATGTAATATTGCAGCAGTTCACCTTAATTAGACACAGAAACTAACTTTGAAATCCTTGCTGTCCTTCTGGATAGCAAGATCAGCCAAAAGTCTTGTGCCTATGCTAAGTATTTGCGATTTTGGTCTACCAGTTTGTCTAGTGATGACAGGACGATGTGCTGCAAGCAGAACTGACAGAGTGCTGACTGGCTTGTTAAAAATTCACAAATAAGAGATTTAAAAAAAAATATTGTGGTGAGCCTTTGCTCATGACACAAACTCATGATTTTAAAGAACAATTTTCAGTTATTGGACCTATTTAAGCATTCTTCCCGCTCTGCAGAAGAGCTTTCTCTTCTCAGAAATCTCTTTCTCATGCATGTGACCATAAGCTGTGAGTATGCTATCTCTTACTTTGCTTGTCAAATAAATTCCCATAATCTTGTTCAAAACCTGTTTTTTTTCACTCTGTTATACCATCTCACAGTTCCTCCTTGTCCCAATTCTGGTTTACAAGCCTCCATTTTGAAGTCTGAGCTTTGGAACTGGATGATCTGTTCCAGGTACTGTCATTCATATCACCTTCAAAATCCTTAAAATTTACCCTGGTCATTATTACCTTGTGGTTGCTACTCCTGTTCATAAGTTTTTAACCATGTCTAGTATCATTCCTCTGGAAGGGTCTGGAGTTATTCAGTTTGCCCTATTTACTCCTTTTAAAGTTAACAGATTAGCTCAAATAGTCTAAGGTTGCTAAAAAATCTCTGTGATCGGTTTTCACTTTTGAAATGTTCTTGCATTATAAGTACTCTGAATTTTTTCAATTGCTTCTATTGAATCCCTGCTGCTTAACAAAATCCTAAATTACTCTGGGCGAGAAAGTATTTTATCGCTGTAAGACATAATTTCACTGTATGCTGTCTTTCCTTACCGCAGATAAACGTACATCTATGTTCTGCCTTGTACCTATGATTATTGGTAATTCTATCTTCTCTGTTTATTCTTAGAATTTTCTTTGTTCAGGCTCTGCTTTATGAACTTATAATCAATTCATATTTTCCTGCAACAGGTTACTTCTCCTTTTGCCTTCCTTCTCAGTGTTTCTCAATTCCTTGTTTCTGAGTCGTATAATTCAAAATATCAGAAAGGTCTTATCTTGTGAGTATGTGTACAACATACATATAACATACAAATATTTCTAATGTAAATATAAATGTAGACATAAGTGTACACACACCTAGACACATAAATAAGGGACTTTATATATATTATCTTACTTTCATTTTTTTTTCACCTTGCCTCATAACCAGCTTTGTCTTGCATTCATTGTTGTTTTCATCTAAGGAGAGGGATTACAGTTTTGACATTCTTATATTTCCAGTCATGTTTGCATAGTTCTGTCAAATTACTTTTTACAGATGATTCATTTCCTCTACTTTTTTTCAGTTTTAAGAACACCTCATAATTGATAAAATGTTTATTCCTCATTCTGTTTGTAAAAAAACAACATAAAGAGTCATGATTTCATGTGTGCTATGTGATCACATCTGCACAACCACAAAGATCAGAGAGGCTCTTTCTGTGCTGCCCATGTATCACATGTTGTTCCTCGTTTCTGGCTCTGTGCTCCAAACCCTACTTATCTGTCAAGATGAGGCCCAACACAAAGTTCCTTTGTGTTGAGGGAGCACATCTGACTTAAGACATAAACATGCAAATGTAAGTTAGTATTGGCAGTGTCGCACAGAACAAAAGTAGCATTCCCTCATTACTCTCTGCTAGTAGTAGATTTGTAAGATGCTGCAATATTCTCTTATCTTCTCTGGGTTTTTTATGATTAGAATTTACACCAATTACTGTTTGAAGTCTTGGAATAGGTGATGCAGCACAATCCAAGACACTCTGTTACCCAGATACGAGACCAGTAATTTCTGAGCCTGTCAAATTTTTGCCCTTCAGCCTTCTTTACTGACCTGAAATTGAATCTGCCCAATAGATGATCATATCAAAGTTCCCACAAAATCTCAGTAATAGTTTAAGGTGAAACGTATGCCCTTTAATGAGCAGTTCTGATTACTTTTGTTCATTAATTAGGTCCCTTATATTGCTTTACAGGCAATTAGAGATTTTTTTTTTGCTCCCCATGTGCTTTCATGTCTAGATTAATTTTGATTTCAAACCTTATTCTGGCACTCATTTCCTCTTTTCATCTTTTCTCTTTTTTTCTAAATGCCTTCTGATTTGTTTATCTGAGCTGTCCCCTCAAAGCTTTCATTACATTGACATAGATTCTACCAAAATCATATAACCCCTTTACCTTGTGAAAGGCTAACCAATTGCTCTAGCAGAAGAGGGAACATCAGACTTCTAACAACTAACTTGCAAAAACAAAGCAGCCAAAAATACCCTTAGTCTCTCTCTTCAGGTGCTAGTGAAAGATGAAAAAAACCAGGAAAACCCCCTGGCTGTGTTCTGCCTTCCACTCATTTCTGGGTTTCTCTAAAGCAGTCTATGGACCATGAAGACGTTGTTGGGCAGCATCCTTGGGCCACCACCTTCAGTGTATCCTCACTACTGATTTCACAGGTCTATTGAATCTCCAAGTATACTAGATAATAATGTAGAGGTGCCCAGACAACCTTAAATGAACTCACTTGACATTACAGTTTGCAATGGCCATAGCCTTAAAATTGTAATTTACTGAAGAAGCAGGGACAATTAACTCACTTTGACTTCTTTACTGCTTGCTCCCCTGCTGCCAAGATTTGAGCAAGCCTGACCTTTTCTTTCTTCTTCTTCTTCTTCTTTTTTTTTTTTTGTATCAGTTCTGAAAACCAGTTCTGATACTGAAATACCTCACTGCAGACCTGCCAGTAGCTGTACTTAGAGAGTGACACCTTGTGTCTCTGCCTCAGGGAGATAGCACACCATCTGCCGTCTCGTCCTTTACAGGATGTTCTCTCAAATCCTTTTGGGGGAGAAGGCATCACACCAAACTCCATTCTGATCTGAAAACTTGTTTTAAACATTATATCCTTGAGCAAGAAATTAAACTAAACTTTTATTTGAAATCTTTATTTTAACCGAACACTGAAAAACTGACTATTGTTTCTTGAACATTGATTGATTTTTTACCTGAAATTTATGGAAAAAAAACTAAACTACAAAAATTAATCCAAACCCAAACCATAAACCTTCTATCACAGCTAAATTCAAAACAGGCTGGACTGTTTTGGACAAGTCTGTGTGACTTGTTTGGATAGATGACATCTTTTTTATGGATTTACTTAGTTTTCCTACAGCCGAGAATTTTGTGTCCGTGTCTTCCTTTCCTCTTTCTTCACAGTAGCTTTTCTTCCTTCTTGGCCAACTGTCACCTACAATATCAGCTGCAGTAGTTATGTCCATGACCTAATGATCTTACATCAAATTCTTCTGTTTTCCTCTATGTTGGCAAGAATGCAACCATTCTTCTCTACCTCCCTGTCCTGTTCCTGAGCTTCTAATTTCCACTGGCCATGAGTCACCAATATCTCTCTCCCATTCCTCAGTGGCTAGCTCTTTCTCCTTTGAAACTTTGTCTGATCTTAAATGATATCTCATCTCTACTTCTTGGTCTAATTTATCACTCTTCTGGAATAGCCATCATTCTGCATTTTATACACATGATATTTCTCCTGGGTTGTGGTAGGACAAAATCCACAGTTCATCCATTATCAGAAATAACCACTGTGTTTTATGATTTCTGAACTCCCTGGTGAATCTAGCTGCTAGCCATATTTTCAAAGCAAATATTTGAAAATACATACTATATCAGCATGGGTTTACATATAAATTGAAGTCTTACTGGGTGTTACGAAGAATCTACTCTTTTGGTTGTTCTGTTTTTATAATTCATCGGATAAAACATCTAAAATTAGCCAGTGGCCATTTGTAGAGGGAAAAATACTGGATTAGATACTACCACTGAATTTTAATTTAAGGAAATTTTCAAGCTCTGTGTGAAATATCATAACCTTGACAAGTCATTATACCCCAAAATATTTTGAAGGACTTTCCTAATGAGATGAAGAGCAAACATAACTGCTACGTTTTCAGTCTCCCTGTCTACAGCAGTAACAAGTAATGGTAAATATGGAAAACATTTTCTTGATATAGACAGCTAGATAGAAATCATCAGCTATTTCTATGTTCTCATAAATGCTTTTACATGATTTCCAGTTTGCGAAAGTTTATTATTATATTACAACTTGTAATTAATAATCAGATGAAAGAGAAAAGACTTCTTAACAAGTATATTGTTGATGGGACAAGAATAAGTCCTTGAAGACAAGAAAAAACATTGTAAAAATACACATGAAAGAATGCAATATAGTTAAATATTCAAATCAGTAGAACTACAGGAAGAGTAAGGCGAGGTAAGTAAATAGCAGCCAGGATTTAAACTCCCTGTTGTACTTCTTCGTATTGCAAAAGCATGATAGCACTGATGTGGAACAGGACTGCCCAGGCTTACTAGCTCTGAAGATCCACCACTCATAAAATTTTAATAACCTTTATAACATGCAGCTGTTCAGAGATAAAGAGCCTGGCTGTAAAATTACAAACAGTCTTTGTGGAGTAAAGGCTAAAAATGCAGAACAACATCTGGACTAAGAGGAGCTTGAAGAAAATACACATGCTTACTCCAGAATTAATCAGGCAACACTGTAAAAATTTTGACTTTCAATATAAATTAATAGAGGGAGGGAAGGTTGTTGGGTTTTTGTTCACAACACTCTTCACAAAACCTTATTCCTGACAGGTCTCCCTTTGAAGTACAGAGGTGTTACTATTAAAGCCAATGTCTTATTTTAGTACTCTAAACCAGACTCTACTTCAATTATTCATATGTATTTCATATAAATTGTACTTGAAGGACTTCTACTCTTGAAAACAGACACTCTTTAGTATAATTTCTTAGCCTTTTCCTTCATGATAGATATATATGTATTCATAGTTCTTCAGGGTAATATTTTAGCCCAATTCTTTGCGGTACATGCATCTTCATATCTTCAGAAGTAATAAATTAGAAACAACAGTTATAGCAGTGAGGACAGTGACCAGGAAAAACTGATTTTGGGGCAAGAGAGAAGCCCCTTGACTGTGTAGAGGTCATATGGGAGGCAAAGTTGAAAGAGAAAACAGAGGAGAAGAACCAGAAGAATGGCAGTCAGAAAGAAGCAGGGACATTGGTGAGGAAATTGGGATGGACAAAGAAGCTGATAAAGGACAGATCTTCACTGAAGATGCAATCAAAATCCAGGGGAGAACCTAGTCCCACCAAGAAAATGCCTGACAGCAGGGAGACTGTAAGGGAGAGGAGGAATGAAGCTGGTGTCTGAGAGGACAGTGTTCACTGGAGGCTCGTGACAGAATGAGAGGTCTCTTGGCAGATATCAAGTCTGCACCAGTGCTAGAAAAGATTAGCTAAATGTAATCACTTGTGTTTGGTACCAATTCACTGCCTTTCTACGAGGGCCTGCCCTTCTCTTTCTGTCCTGCAGCTTTCAGCATCCTGAAAATATGTATGCTGCTCTCCGTTATGTAAAAAGCATTTTTTTTTCCCTGTTCAGACTCCTACGGTGTGCCAGGTGGCATGGAAGGCAGAACAGTTGCACAAAATACCCTTTTTATATCAGGCAGCATTTAAATAGTGCTGTTCATAGAGTGTGGCCCTGTTCCCACTGAAGTCAGTGGGTGCTGCTGAGCAAAGCTACCACAACGAGTTTAGGCCTTATGCTTTTGAGGCACTGTCCCGTTATAGCCCACACCTCAAATAGCATCGTCCCTCTAACAAACAAGCAGGGATGGATGGGAGCAAGCTGCTTTCCTGGCTGTTTCCTGCAGCACTATTTTATACTCACCGTCTGCCCACCCATCTGTTCAATCTCTCTTACAAAAACTGAAAACATTCCTGCCTTTTAAATGGGTGAAAAATACCTCAAAAGAGGAATGAGAACTGTGAGATCTCCATGAAATGACTACTAGGCTTTTCCCAATTAAAGGAGATAAAACCTGGAAATTAAGAACATTTTTATTTGTTGAAGGATGTGGTCTTTTCTGAGAAATTTGTGAAAGCAGCATATTTTTTCAAGGATTTAGCAAAAAGCCAGCCATCAACTCTGGTGCCACTCAGTCCCCATTTTTGGATTTGTGGCTAATATCGAAGTGTTTGATGGAACAGAAATGCTGGCTGATGTTTCTGGGAGCCTTTGCCTGTCAAGTGAGCCCCAAAGCTCCAACCTGAGTTCACGGGTTGTCAGGAATATTCCCACAAGTACTGGGAAGCCACCATCCCTGAGGAGCACTTCACAGCAAAGCTCCATATGATGGTACCAACAGTCACTGATTAGTTCTTGTCCTCTGCAGACCTGGTTTTAGCCACAGATAAAACTTTGGAACTTGTGACCAGGCCTTGGCTCACAGCTACCTTGAGGATGACAGACTGGTCTTCTGATTTGTAAAACAAGAACAAGGTGAAGCTCAAAGTGGGCGATGAGGGCCAGGGAGAACTGCTGACATGGGGGACCCTTCCTAGAATCCCAGGTCCCAGTAGAGGCAATCCTCAGTGCGGGGTGGTAGGGCTTGGTGCTGGCCCAGGCTGATGTCTGGTTTGCTGTACTGTCAGAGGCTATCTCTCTTAAGAGGGGGCCACTCCTTGCCAGTGACTTAGAAAAGCATCTTTAGAAAAGTTAGGTGATGGCAAGGAACCTCTCTTAATGAGGCCATAGTCCTTCTGTAAACTGAGCAAGAAGAAAGGCTTTCAGGTCAGAAAAGAGGAAAGAGATTTTCTAAAAGAATCAAATAAGGAGGCCCATTAGGAAGCTTTTTGGAATGATGAGGTAAGGCTACTTGGAGTTTTGCATTGACTCAGAGAGGCCTATTGAGCTGGCAAAGACTCAGTAACACTCCTTGAGCAGGGAAGGAATTTGCTTTTTTTTACATACAGTTATAAGGATCACCATTAAATAATCTAGACTCCAAACCTGAAGCCTTACTGATTGCTGGCTTTTGCAAGTGGCTGGGGAATAATTTTTCCAATACCCCCAAATAGAAAACTGTAGTAGGGATTGTGTCTGACTGTGCATGGGGAGTGACTCATTATGTGTTATAGCCCTTAGGTTTTGCTTTTCAGGTAATTAAATCAGTTTATTCATGAGCATTTCAGGAAAGAGAAAGAAAAGATAGACTGAAGATTCTCCCCATGACAGGAGGGAACACTGCTGCTGAGGCTACCTTGGCTTTCACACAGATGAAGGTGGGTGGGCATGAAAAATTACAGGTATGATAACAGACACAGCTGAAAAACAGTCTCTAGAAATCACGCATTTCAGAGCTGTGTTTGCCTTCTTATAAAAGTAGCCAAGCTCAAGGAATGTCTGTCTCATATGGAAACTTTATGGTGTTCTAGTCTTAGATGGGGAACGGCTGCTAATGACAGCTGTTCATCCTCATTTAAGAAACAGAGAAAAAGACAGTTCTTGTTTGCCACAGTGGGCAGGTGCTGAACTTCATCTCTTCTTGACTTCTTATAAACCAAAGACAGCTCAGCATCCTCGCTGTTTTTCATGTTGTAAGTAATGCCTTGTTTCATTGAAGGCTTATGAAGGAGTCTCTTCAAACTTTCCCATTTGAAGCTTATGGTTTAAGCTCTTATCTGAAGAAAGGAATCATACACAACACAGGAATAAACTTTAGCTTGAATTACAGAATGTGGAGTCAGATTCCAGTAAAAACTAAGTAACTAAGATTTGGGATATATTTAAACATTAATTTCAAATCAAACTGTTGACAATCTTTTCCATACAGAAAGCATCTTGCTGTATTAAAGAACAGGCTTATCAGCAGACAATGTGCACTTCAAAGACTTAGTCTTTTCCACTAGGCTTGTCTCCAGTTAGAAAAAATAAATATTAGAAACTGCTGAGCAGCTGCACTGAGCAGGAAAAGATTCAGACATATTTCTAGCTGAGAGAATATTGTCTACTGTAAAATTTGGAGTGGAAGAAGATTGAGTACTGCCTCAGGTACGAATGGTGCCAACATTCTTCTTAAAAGATCAATCCAATAACAATTACTCTTATTTTGTGCCATATATAGACTACAAGTCCCACTCTGCAATGCTTCACAGTGCTGCAGGTCAGAAGAGAGCTTGCAAATGTGAAGTTGAGTGTTGGGAACTGCAGTCTGTGCAAGATGAAGCTCCAGATTAAAAGTTTTTATAAAAGACCTGTTTTGTGCAGGCAGACTGCAATATTTCTGACAGATTCTAGCCCACAGTTTGCCTAAAATTTCAGTCTTCTGGTGATTAGTTAAAGGAGAATATACTTCTGCAATTTGAAATAATAGTGTTTCTCAAGTGATGTGAGAATTTCTGTTTTTACAAAATTATTTTCTTTTTAGGGAAGCAAAAAGAGATTGAGTAAGGCAGACTGCCTAAAACTAACTAAAACTTCATGTGAGGAGCTGGTGGTATACATACTGCAGTCAAATATATTTTTTATTTCCTAAACTCAAATATCTCTGCATTTCAGTCTTAGCCCAAAGAAAGTACAGCTGACCAAAAGGGACTCCAAGTACTAGAACAAAGGAAAAAACAGTGGGGATTTTTTGAATCAGAGGTTGATTTGCCGTTTCTGATTGGTATTTGTACACTGAATTCAGGTTGTTCGCAATACTTCTGTGATAGGAGGCAAGGCTGGTGTGTGCCAGCCAGAGCAGGATGCTGTGGCCACTATTTGGGCCACCCCTGCTCTTCCCAGACCTGTGTAAAACTACTGCTTGTATCCAAGTCCCACATGGTGTGTGTAGTCTTCAGATGTTGGAGCTCAGCAGACATTACAGACCCGGAGGCTTGGAGCTTCAGTCCCAGACTCTGGAGTGGGTTACAGGCTAAATGAGATCCTGTGCTGTGTGGCTAAGACTGTAATTGTCATTGTCAGCACTGCAAGGCTGCAGCTACCATCCATCTCCAGTGGATATAAATATATGTGCAGAAGGTAGGGAAGAAGGTCTTAATGTGCATAGAGGTAAAAAAAAAAAAAAAAAATTAGCTGGAAGTCTTTAAAGGAAGAAGATAGATAACATTAAGATAGACGCTCCCTACTCCCACAGCAAATAACAAGTTTTCAAGAAGGTTTTCTTTCCTCCTGTGTTGGCAGCCACTTTGCTAGATAATTGCTGTGTTCCAGCCAAATGATACTGCTAAACAGCTTCTGGAGGTTGTCTGTTGCTTATTAGGGCAGAGAGATTGTCCTTTTCATAAGAGTTGCAGACAAAATAATAGGAAACTTCTAGCATTGTGTTTTTTCTGCTGTGCATATTTTGGAACTTAGAAATCAGTTTTGTGGATGAGATGTGTATCCAGCACAAGCAGTTGCAATAGAGATGTATTTATTTTCTTCTGGAAGGGAAGAGCTCATTAATTTAACTTTGCTATTAAGATGGAATTTCTCTATTAAGAATGTGGAGAATGGAAGACGCAGTGAAGTAGTTTTCTTCTAGACTAGGGGACTATGCAAACAAGTAAGGAACTTGGGCATTTCTTCTCCTTCTCACTGGTCTGCTGCTACTTATAATTGTGATGGAGGAGTGCAGTCTACCTTTTTTCCCCAGACTCTCTCAGTGGTTTTATAGGAAGCATGTAGTATGGAGGAGGAGAAGCCATACGGTGTGCTTGACAAGTTAAAATTAAAGTACAAAACAAGCTGCAGCTTTTTGAAACAGCCTCCTAATAACTCCACAACACAGTGGAGAGAAGTAGTCCAGTATCTCTTGTAAGACTATTTTAATCAGCTGGCCCAAATACCAAAATCCCTACCAATTTCCCAACAAGCTTGTTTAAATGCAAGCAATGCTTAGTTTGCTCAGCAGTACAATTTAGAAGACCACAGGGTGAGGCAGATTTGTCACCTTTTTGCAGTTATGACAAAGTCTGGTAGAGTAGCTTGGCACCCTGACAAGATGCTGAGGGTGCCAGATTTTATTAGGTTCCTGATCCATCTCTGAAAGTGGCAATAGGGCAGCATTTCCTTCACTGTAGCAAAGCACTGGGACCACAGTATGGATTCAGCTGTTCAGGGTATACCTGAGATTTCTATCCTCTTGATTCGAGGTCAAATCCTGAGTCCTCATATAATGCATATCAGTGTAATCTTCCCTTATCCGGTCACATAAGGTCGTCTGAGAACATTTTTTATAAAATGTGTGGTTTAGAACACAGTCAGTGGCTTCTCAACATGGTTTCTAAACTAAGAGTTAGGGATTTGGTAGGGCAAAAGATCTCACCTTCGTCTTTGAGTATATTTTTCTGAAAATGAAAGGTATTTTCCTCATCCTAATGTAGAAAACCAACCAAAGTAACTTTCTTCCAAGGAAAGGTCATTAAAGTTCTGATATCTAACATTAATCTAGCTACCACTGCCTCCTTTTATAGAAATAGTTTTTCTAGAGGGCGATTCATCTCATCCAAAGAAAGACATCTAATGTAGGTCAAATGAATTGCTCTTTTGAGGCATCTATTTTTCTTCCTTGGCTACAAAGAGATCTTGAGATGAGTAACGCCGGTGTCTGAAAGTGAAACATCTTAACCCGGGTAGGTGAATCTCACTTGGAACAGGGAGACAAAGAAGCTCCATGGGGGAAAGTGTGCTGGACCTCATCAGGAGACAGACCTCACAATGTAAGTGCTCAGTGTATATACTATATTTATTTTATGCTATTGTTTGACATGATAGTGACTCCTTAATATTAAGTCCTTTTGTCTCTGGCTTTATGGTGCCTGTATCTTTTCTCTCTACGTTCTTGGATGATCCCTTCATTTTCTAACCATTCTTGAATTTCCCCTGTCTCTCACTCTTCCTTCATTAGGTTTCTCCTGACCATCTTTTTCTCTCAACCTCTTGCAGAAAAGGACCCTCTAGGTGTCCAATGCACAACTGCATGAGCTCACAGTTCATCCCATGCTGAAGGGCTTTAAGGAGCTGTAATTGCACAGAGGAGAATCTGGGGGTTGAGGACCGTTCTTGGCAATGTCCTTTGCAGTGCTCCTGTATGAGACACTGGTTTTTTTTATTCCTTTTCTGACTCTGGCTTTTGTATCCTATTTTTCTGTCAAAGGGAACTATGCTAGCTTCCTGCTTCTGCAGATGGAAGCAGCTGCCTGGGAAATTGGCAGAGCCTACTCCAAACTATGGAGAAGCCGAGTCTCTTCAGCAGGGAGGCAAAAGAGACTGCTGCAGGAAGGGGGTTTTCAGACCAGAGACTATTTAAGCAAGTCACTCAGGAATAGATGTTTCTCTTTTACTATAACAGCTTCTCTGGCAGATCTTTAGGTAGTGAAACATCTTTGGAATTTCACTTGCAAGGTCACAGTACTTACTGGAATGTCCATTCCACATGAATCATGGGTTTTGCACATTCATGGCACAAATTGTGGGAACATGTTCCACAAGGTCACCTCTCTTTTCAAAGCAATCTCTTCTAATACTCTGAGCAACTAATAGTATTATAATTTACATTCTTTGACTTAAGGTTTTTGTCACCCTTACCAGACCCCCATAATTAGAGCAAACTGGAACACAGCATTTTACCCTTAGAACAACAGAAAAAAAAAGTGAATGAGAGAGAAAAGGTCTTATGTTCTCTGTTATACATTTGTAGAAGTGTTCTGTACAAATCCTTGGAGAGAGTAAATGGATGATAGTTGTATTAAGTTTTAATTGATGCTACCTCCTAGCAAATAATAGTCATGAGAGAGACAGATCCTTCTGGTGTGTAAATTACTATCATTCCATTGACCACCACTGAGCTTCACAAACTCAAAAAATCTGAGAATTATTAGGTCTATGAGGTCTCCCTGAATCTTCAGAGTTCACTGTAAATGGATCCCACTGTACCTAAGACAGGCATTAAGGAGCTATAAATCATTTGTTGTAGTGAGAGCAACCTCTTTATCATTTTCAGCTTTTGCTTTCTCTGTTATTTGCCAGTCTCTTAGTTTGTGTTTTAGGGTTTTTTTCTTGTCTCTTTCTTCAGTGGCATTAATTTTGCTTATTAGTAAAAGTTAGGCTGGAAGATGTTGACAAAAGGGGAATTGTCTTATGCATAACATATATTTATTATGTGATACTCATGAAAAACAATTTCTTTTTGCTTATTTCCAGTGCATTAGCTCTTACAACTTTAATTAGGTCAGGGGCCCACTGTACTAGAAGGGGATGTCGTAAAAGAGAGTCCCTGAAGCAGAGGACCTAAACTATAGAGATAAGAAACAGCAACTGAGAGAAACAAAAGAACCGGGAGGGCATGGAAAGGTCTAGATAGACATTAAAAACAGACTCTAATTTCTATCTGCACAATTCCTGGGTGTATTAAGCCAATCAGTAGCAATGATAGCACCTCTGTTATTTGCTTTTCCAGTACAGCTAGGCTGAACAGAATTTAAAATTCAGAGCACTGAATACTAATTGTGTTTGTATTACCCACTTGCCTTTTTCTCCTGTTTTTTTGAATGCTTTATCACAGACCTTGTATTAATTAAAGCTTTGCAATAGATAGGATTGTTTGGCCTGTACAAATGTGACTTAAAATATCAGCCTCTTTCACAGCATCATGGAAGCCAGGGCAAATTGCTTGGATATTGACCTGCAGAGCAAGGTCCTCCCACCATTATGTTGATCCTTTTCCCTTCTGACAGGCACCAGCGGGTCAAAAGCAGTCAGTCCAAAGCCACCATACCTCAAAGGCACCCTCCATGACTGGTATGTCACTGCAATGTAGTTGCTCCTTCTGCTATGAGATACACAGTGCTCCATGGTTTTAGTGAATGCAAATAGTACACCTTTAAAAAGTATAATAATGAAGAGATGGGTAGGATTCTACATTTGCTAGATTGTTTAATTTCCTAAATCTTACTTGAAGACAGGGCAGAATTAGACTGTACATAATTAACCTCAGTTTAACAATCGGGAAGATTTGTCCAGAATCTCTTCTCATTTTCACTGATGCTGCCTGCTATTTCCATTATTTATTTCAACAACCAACATAATTCACATATTCAAATTTCCTGCTACCCATTTTCCTCATCATTAACCTACAGACTTATACTCTGCTTGTTTCTGAGAGCCAAATTATTGAGGTCCTGGGCTTAAGAGATTAATATCTAGTCCAGCAATGTTCTGAAAGAAATAACAAGCAAGTATAAGAATTAGCAATGCAAAACATATTTGCTATTATCTATTTGATGAACCAGAAGGTCACAAAGGAAATGTGGTACCACATATACAAGAATACTAAGGTCAAAATAGTTTTAAGGTGGTGAAGAAGCATGAGTGAACTAACTGAAGTGCAGCTCCATGATTTTGCATCTCAGCTAGCAGTCATAATCAACATGATCTATCCAAACGTGTGCTGTACTCTGTGACATTTTCAAACTGGCCTTCCTTACAAAGTCACCTCAGCCCAGTTTGCATATAGATTACCTTCTTATACTAATGCATTCAAAACTGAACTGCGTTTCAGGGGACAACGTACTGGCAACAAATCAGTTCTTTTATATGTAAAATATGGCTCTGGAGAATCTTTTTGTTCTTTGTATCGTTAGAGGATTTTAGCAGGTTTGTGTATAAAAGCCTGTGCTTCTCAACAGAATTTTTGGTAGCAGGCAGTTCTTTATGGAATTTGTATTTACTGGGGTGTAACACCTACTGATATTAGTCCTTCAAAGGAAAGGCAGATTTCTTGGCTGTAGAGCAAGCATCTTAATTTTAGGTTTTGACACAGCAGGAGATGTACGGTATCAAGAAAGTGAAGGAAGGATGCTGTTTGGACATAATAAACTGAATCACCCTGGCAGATATCTTCATAACTGGAATTGCTGCAAAACCAAATTTTTATTGGGTTTTTGCTTTGTCTATAGATAAATATTTATTTTATCTGATGCTGGAGATTCCAGAAGTCACGTATTTCTGTCTTGAAAAAGCTTCAGAAACTAAACTGATTTTTTCCCTGATCTCTGCAGAAGAAGGTTAGTTTCATTCTTAGGTATTTTCAGGAATTTAAGGTGATGCATACTTTTGAACTGAAATTAATTGTCCTGCTTCAAGATATCCAAATTTTTCACTTCAAGAAATATAGGTGTATGTTTAAGCATTTAAAAATGTGACATTTTTTCTTCCTAGCAATAGACCAATAGTCCATTTATATTTCCATTCAGCAACTTTTTTCTCTGGTATCTTCAATCTTGAGTCTCTGAGAATATTTCCAGAAATAACAGCAAATTCTTACAAAATATGCAATATCATACCATAGGAAAGAGATAAATATAAGATAAAAATCCCTACAGTCCTAAAATCAAACTACCAAATCTTGAGTTTCCTTTGATTTGATACATTTTTCATCTGAAAGGAAGGAAAAAAATCTTGCCTTACTTCTGGGAATTGTGGTACACTTTAACCTCACATTTGACCTAGCTCTAGTGCCTTACAGCAGCAGGTCCTAACCCATGTGCAAAACAGGAAGAGAAGGGAAGTCTGGTTGGGAACAGATTTTATGAAGTATGCTAAGAAAAGTCTTGCAGTTCCCCTGGATTAAGAATTGCTCTGAATACTCTCAGATGTCCAAAATCATTCCAATTTCATTCCCAATTTCAATATACAATACAGCTGGACTGCATTTGTATTTCTTGTATTCTTGCAGACAGTCTAAAATGCCCCTAGGAGGATCAATTCTCTATCTCAGAAGTAATTCACACAGATAGACACCATCCCATTTGTTTATTTTCCAGATCATTCAAAGCATCATCAGTATTATCAGCTCTGTGTGGACATAAATGCTTTCAATTCATGCTTGGATGGTAACCACGGTCATTAACATGCCATATTATTTGTCTGCAACAGTGGGATTATAGCAAAAAATCACTGATAAGTGACGTTAGGGCAGAATTCATTATCAGAAGATCCAGGAATAGAAAAGTTAGTGGATGATTTTAATAACAATAACAACAAAAAAATACCCCCTCAAAAGTTCCAGTTATAATGGTAATAAAAAATCATCCCCTCATAAGTTCTGTGCTCCTTCATTGTCATTTTGCTTCTCAGGTATCAGCCCTGGATGACTGTTTCAGAGTGCTCTTTCTGGAATGGTCTGCTAAACTGTATGTGCAGCTGTCCCCCTTCCACTTAGGTTTTGTAAACTCTGGAGTTGCTCACAGGAGTTTTGACAGTACCAATTCATGTTTGTGAGATAGGCCATTCAAATACCCAGAAATATCCCAGGTTGGATGTTAAAATCTAGTGACTGGGTCTGCTTCCAAAGTAAACATTTGGGCACAGGAGGGTTTGGCCAACAAGTAAATGAAGATCATGTACACTTATCAGAAGACAGACATCATTTGGTGTCGTCAGAGAAAAATTCCACCTTGGTTAGATTTTCTCTTTTCTTCCTGATTTTAGCCTTTTATCAGCCCATCACAGTATAAAAGTAATGCTCCTAGTCTTTCAAACTTTATTATTTAGCAAAAGCTTAAGATGAAATTAGAACCTGGTCTCTTGTTTAGAGAGCGCTCAAGATAGGACTTACTTCATTCTCACCTAGTTAAGGTCATTTTAAGAGCATTTTGTCTCAGTGTTCGGGAGATTTAGTCAATATACAGACAAATGAAAAAACAGGGGATTTTAATAATTTTTCCCTGACCTTCAAGAAGGATTTAGAATATCCCGTTGTGCCCAAAAAGTCAAATGAAGGCTCAGGGACAAATTCCAGCACAAAAGCAGGGATATGTGTTGAGATTAAACCACTGTTGTCTTAGTGATACAAACATTAAAGCCTGTATGAAAGAAAACCCTGTGTAAAAAAAAAAAGAAAGAAGTTGAGAAAAAGTTTTGGGCTGATAAAATGACGCAGTTCTTCTCCAGAAAACTGAATCCTTAACTATTGACTTTTCCAGAGCAAAAAATATCCAGAAAATATGTTTTCATTGGGTAGTAACAAGCATATACCTGCCTTTCAGCCCTTTGTGAGAGAAGGCTGGTGAGCTTCAAGGCAACTTCCTTAGTGGGAGACTGGCTTCTCTCACTCTCCAGGACCTCTGCCTAATGGAGGTTTTTGTCTTCCTCTGGGGAGAGAATACCATCACTCCATTAGAAGTGAAGTCAAACAATTGATATAGGCTTGGCATTTTAGAGTGTGAGTAATCTTAATGGGTAAGGTTGCCATATGTGGGCTGTTACTAGCTTTTCCTGAGGCAGTAACCCTATTGGATATGGGAAATTCTCTAGAAGTATGTTCTCCCCCTTTAATTGTAAAACAAACAGTGAATTAAACAGTTTCATGCTGTGTAGTGAAATTGTAGGAACTGTACTGTTAAATCATAAAAATCTTACTTTCAGCAGGGAACAGGGTACAGTCATGGGCTGCTAGGAAACTGAACGGCTGGCAGATGAAGCTGCTGATGGGGTTCAGATGGATTCGCAGGAGCTCTGCCTTAAGATTTTGCTGGAATTGTGTGGGCACTGGCTGAGCTTTGCTGGACCCTCTTCTGTAATGACAATTTTAAAGTGACATCAGGGACGAATAAACAAGTAGTCCTACATTGTGAATTCCTGCCATTATTGTGCTTAATGAGAGAGTGTGCATGTGAAGCATCTGCACATGTTTAAGCACTAAATCTTTTCTCCTCCTCTGAGGGAAGCTCTGCTCTGGAGCAGGGGAAGCAATGCAAGTCATGACACCCAGCTCCTATTTGCTTCCTCTTCCCTTTCGTCTTCTTCTTTTTTCTTTTCTTTAGGAATGGTTAAATGGCATGTACCTTAAACACAGCACATTTATAGACCAGCGACCTTAAGATCTTTAAATGACTACATTGTTTAATGTGAAGGAAAAGAATACCACAGATCAGTGGAAATGTCAGCACTACTTTTAATGAATCTAGTTTGTTTTAATCGATAGCCAAGTCTTCTTTCCGTTGCCCTGAGATTGTCATGCTTTGCAAAGAGATAAGAGTAAATGTCAAGCTCTGAAAAAGCAGTGACTTGGTTACTATAAATCAACAGAAGCATTGTTCTACTAGACGTGACATATGAGAGACAGAAGTGCTGTCTTTCCAAGAAATCACTGTTTCCATACCCCATGTAGAAATGGAGTCTGGGGAGTATTGCTCAGAGCCTCACCCTTACATCTTCTATAGCCAAGAGAAAAGTGGGGAAATGCACACAGGATACCGCTGAATTTGAGTGGAGAACTACCTGAATTATTCAAACATCAAATTCTTTTTGTTTGTAGACTGTACTGTGAGTTTTGAAGTCCAGTTGAGGGTTTGGGTCACATAAGTGCTGAGAAATAAATGTGCTCCTTTTCTACATTCAGGTGAAACCAGAAATTGCAGAAACACACCACAGGGTTTTCCTGTATAGGCAGCTGAAGGTTATCTCTGTGGGAAAACCTCTTTGCCTTTTCAGGGGTTTTTTGTTGTTGTGGTGATTTGTTTTTTTGGTTTGTTTTTCTCCCTAGCCCTTACAAGAATGTCTGTAACTTTCTCTATATCTTGTTTGCTTGTTCATTTGTTTGTTTGTTTCATAGGTCATTCTGTCATGCTTTTCTGGGGTATAGTTAGGAGTAAGAGCCTGTAAATTTTATAGCCAAGCAAAGAGATATCTGTCTTCATAAACTCCATCCATCTCTAGCCCTGCCAGTGATGCAAATGAGAGAAGTGGCCTGTCACCTAGTTCAACACAACAAGCAGTGACAAGAATTCAGTACTTTAATGCCCAAAGCAGGCAAAAGTATGCTAAAGTATAAAATATATTACATTTATTCTGGACCGTGAGATTTGGATTTTACATTTAGTTTCTCAACCTTGACTTTATACCTCTGCAATTTATCCAGTAGTGTGGAATTTGAACAGACAGCACCTGTCTAGGTTTGTGTTCCAGAAGCTTTATCAACTTTATAAACCCTCAGAGTGAGTTCCTCTCAATGCCATAATGTCCTGCTCCTTGTTTAACACCTTACAGACATGTTGCTCAACCAGCTGCTTGTTGTTGGCTTTCTCTCTCTGCTCCCATTAGTCACATCAACTCTTCTTCCATCTTCCCCTTCTGCTTAGGACACTGCTCCAGCAGAATTACCCCTTACCTGCCTGTTTCATGCCTGAGATCTTTCTAAGAGCATTTTACCTCATGACTTACTGCCATATATTTCTGAAACTAGCAACTTTTCTGCCTGGCAACTCACTCCCAAATTTACGCTAGGGCTATTCAAGCCAAAAAAAAAAAAAAAAATAATAATCCTATCAGGACTCAAAACTTACAGATGGATGGGTGGAAAAGCCCAGAGCACAGTAATGCAAAATAGTATCTGTATGCACCAAACTGCTGCTATTCCCTAGGAAACAGGCCAATTGTTTGAACTTCTTGACAACTTCTTCAAATTTCTCTGCCTCTGCCTGTGATTTTCCAAGTTAGTCTGTACTTACACCAATACCAAAATTCCCAGAGTAAGGGGAAGCCTGGGACTGAGAGAGGTCGGCTGAGAACCAGCTTCTTGTCTGTGCTGTACCAAGGTCTGAAATGTTAGCTTTTAAATATGGATCTATTTGAAGGGAATTTTCTTCCTTCTTTGTTGTCTTTCAAAGACAGCTTCTGTTTCACTGCGGCAGAAGGATAATAAGGACCATAGGCAATGCAGCTCTTGCTGACCTATTTCCTTAAGCATAGAACTGGCATCAGTTCTGGGGTGGGATGGGATGGGAAAACATTCCTTTAAAATTCTGCATAAAACACCCAGGCTCCACCACAGACTGCAAGTTTTGCATCCTTGTTTGCTAGCAGACAGACACTAGTGAGATGGTTGATACTTAGGAAAAGAAATTGTTGTAATGGTGGTTTTCTGATTTGTGTATATATTGTACTAAATAGGAATCAGTTTGGGAGGTTCATTACATGGATAAATTTTTAAGACTCTGGACAGGAAAAAAGCAGAAGCACACGACGCCATTGAAAGATTGAAAGTCCTTAATTCCTACATTCTACAGAGAGACTGATGAATTTGAAGAGACAAAACTTCAGGAGTTTGAATTTCACTGGAAAATGTACAGAACCTCCTGACTGAGTGAACGGGGCTTTTTTATTTGATCTTGTGTTACAAAGGCTGGTAAATTTAGAGGCATCTTTGAGTTATGAGAATAACTCTACCAAATTGTAGGCCAAATTGTGACCTTTCCTTCTGCCTTTGTTCGGATGTTCTGACTGACAAGCACGCTGGGGTGTTACCTAAGGCTGGGTTCTTTGGGAGGTGGGGGCGAAGCATTCTTCTTCATAGACGTTTTTGGTCTTCACCCCAAAGTGGCTTGTACACGTTTTCCTGACAGCTCCATCACTTGGGAGAGACAGGCCTGAGCTGTCATACTTTTTCT
>VXAD01010620.1:858256-967611 GCA_013399195.1 Dicrurus megarhynchus
TTGGTTTTGTTTTGGTTTTTTTTTTACATTTGTTATGAATTATATTTACCACATAATAGAAATCTGACTTCTCCCTGCACACTTGAAAAGAACTGGTAGACTACTGAAGTAAGAAAAAACAAATTACTAGCACTCCATGAAAGGATAAGCATGCTGAGGTGCCCTCCGTGATATAATTCCTTTTGGATGAACTAGATGTTGTGCTGCATGCATTTGCTCTGAGCGTGCCCTCCAAATAGCTTTTTCTGTCAGCAAGTCCCATCATGTTTATTGTAAACTCTATTAAGAGTTCTGGGAAAGCGAAGAAATGCATTTGCTTTAAGCATAACACAGACTTGTTAAGGCAAAGAAAATCTAATGCTACTACAGTATGAAAAACTAGACCACAAGATTGCAGCTGCATTATCATCCTGAAGTGAAATTGGGGACTGAGGAAGAGGAAATGCTGCTTTCTGAACATTAGCAAATCATCAAGTTTAATGAAAGGTAGGAGGCGCAGGTAGTGTTTTACAGTCAGCTTGTTAGGAGCAGGGGCTACATTCGTCAGGCAGTTACACACTCATCTATGTCAGTACCTTGCTGCCCAACCCTAGGTGTTCGGTTCAGGCAAACCAGTGGTTTGCTAGATATTAATCACTGTGTAAGAAGTTTTCTGGGATGCTTTATGGTGGATCACCAGGAGATAAATGAGTTTTCTAGAGAAGATTGTCTTCTGATGCCAGTCCACAGGGAAGCCTGGCAAACCATCATCAGTAGCCTTGGCTCGTTTTCCCTCAGTCTAAAGGACCAAGTTGACCCATTCTATGGTCAACAGCATTTATAGTTTCTCCTAATCATTTGTGACCCAGCCTTGTGTTCTTCACATACCTGAAGAGGCTCCCTATCTCCTTCCACAACTTCTTGCAACTCTGCTTCATGCAGGCTTCACAGGATTATTCACAAAGCATCTCTGTGTTAGAAGAAAAGGGAAGGAACATGCTGAAATAGAGTTCAGTTTAACCAGGCATAAAAATCCCTTACCAATACCCATTCCCTCAGAAAACCCTTCTCGCTTTTAAGCACATTTGCATGTTTGTAAACTTGCAGATACACACTGATTCTCACGAAGGTGCATAGGAAGGTCAGAATACCTAGAGAGGTGAGGTTGGTATTACATCTGGCTTTGAGATGTGGCTTCTACTGACTGACAGGACAGTTGCAGACATTTGACTTGTGATGGTTGAACACACCAGATCTGCAGAAGAGGTGTTTTTGCCTGCATGCCAATGTGGATACAGCTCCCAGCAGCAGTTGTAGGGTGGAACTGAGCCAGTGAAACAGTGTAATGTTGCTAATACTGCTTAAAACCATTGAAAGAATCGGCTTTTACTACTGCATGGTTTCCTTGCTATCACTTGATTGTGATTGTGTCACTGAGTGCGCTCACAAGAATGCAGGATGCAATCATCAGCAGGTAGAATAAAGGACCCTTTAAATGGAGCAGATATAGTTGTAAAATGTACATATAATAAATGGCAAAAACCTATGCAGAGATATTTAGGAATATAATCATCTTTAAATCATCCAAATTCTATCAACTGATACTAGCACTTGACGTAAGCCAGAACATTTTTTTGAGACTAGCTTCTAGTTTGCTCTCACAGCATCATTATTTATCATCCCTGTCTTAGCCTGTATGTCTCAGATGCTGTAGACTCCATATATAGGTCAATTAAATGTGCCCAGGAACATTTGTGGGCTGGGAGGCACAGCACGCCCTGTGCCCAGACCTGGGAAATTGTCTGTGAGCCTGCTGGCTGTGGGAGTGTTCCCTGGAGCATACAGCATCCAAGACAGGCTTGGGAATTGCTGGGAATAGTGATAATTGTCACAGGCCAAAATAGTACAAGGAAGCATTTTAACAGTTTTATTAATGTGAACAACTGATTTTCTGCATTTTCCTGAGTACTTTGATTTACTGGTATACCTTCAGCTGCTTTTGCTGGGGGGCTTAACTTTGCTTTTCACACATCATAAACATATTTTATAATCTTTTACAGAGGCAATTGGGTTCTATACATGATATGAATACACTGCTCACTTTTTCATGTTAATTCAGCAATACACCTTGAATTTAGAGATAATTTCTTGGTTTTTTCAAACCCATTATAACTTTTAGTACCTTTTTAGTTATATGCCATGTTTAATGATAGAAAAAAGTTATAAAACAAATGTTTCTTACGTTTTCTTCTCCACTACTCCTCTTCAGTACCAAAATATATTTGTTGCTTGAAAAAGATCCTGTGCATCCCTTGTAAGATAGAGAGATTGAGTCTTATGTGTATACAGATCTATCTTTTTCTCTCTACTTAAAACACCACTGAGCTATTTACAATCACCACATGCAGAAATTTGAAGTAAGACTAACGGGGATAAAATCAGCCAGTTAATCCTGTTAGCTGATGCTGTGTCACTAGATCATGATGTATTTGCCCAAGTTAATTATCCCACTGATGGTACCCTAATGGAGAATTTCATATTCATTTTCCTGTTTGGCAAATGGCAAAAGTTTGTTCCATAAGATAGAGATTACATTGTTGTGGTGCCTCTCAAAATGGTGGTATCATTTAGTGTGATGTATGGGATGGAGGAAAGACAAAGAAAAACTTGGGGTTTTTTTGTAGGAGACAACAGGAGAGCAGACTTGCCCATGTCAGAGTTATGTGGCTCCTTTCCTCCCAGCAGTGCTCCAGTGGCTTCCTGCCCTTGGAAACCTTTCGTGTGCTTCAGCCTGTGTGCGAGTGCTGCTAATGATAATCCTCAACAAAGCAGAGGATGTATTTGCTAGTATTATCCAAGAATAAAGCCCCTGTACTTTTATTATATATAAATATATTTTAAGAGATAAAACAGAAGTTGCTCCGATAATGTGAGCAAGGGCTCTGTCTGTCTATCCACTTGCCAGAGTAGTTGTCAGTTCTGATTTACTGTACCTGGGGCTTAGAGGACTGAATCTCTGCAGCCAGCAAGGAATTCAATAAGGCTCACATCTCCTTGCCCTTTGCCATACATAAAAGTTAGGAAGAAAAAAAAATCCCCACCAAAATAAAATAAACCAAAAACTTTCACAGCAGGGGATATCCTGATACAACTATAAGCCCATCCTTTTCCAAGCATAACTGCCACCTTAAATAAGTGTTGTATAACAAATGTGTTACCCTTAGCAATTAGTCCTACAGAATGCAGGACTAGAAAGGGTTATTCGAGCTGAAAATGTACATTTCCATTATTCATAGAACCATCCTTCCAGATTAAGAGAGTCTTATCTCTAGTGTAGATTTAAAGAATTTCATAGCACTATGGTTTATGTTACTTAAATATCCAGTAAAATATTTGTGCTCATAGAAAGATTTCTTTTGCTTGGAACAGAACGCACTATATATCTGCTATGTCACCCTTTATGAGAGTGCCTTTTGAAAGAATTAATAAGCCCCATCTCCGTAAAAATGAAATACATTGAAAAGCAGCAGGGTGTTTTCCAAGCAACCTAAATACTACAGCAATATAATCAAATTTCTAAAACACATGATCCATAATGATGGGCAGCAACAGTTTCAGGCTGTCATGGCAACAGGAAATCTTAGGGTTGCAAATCCATGATTTGAAAAGATTGTTTTGAGAGAGCAAAGAGGTTTTATATGGCAGCTGCAGCCATAGTAGACACAATATACTTTATCTGGCTACTTCACAATCTGTATATATCTATATTTTTTTAATTTGTCCTGCTTTTCATGGCCTCATTTGTGCGTGTGATGTTCTTTTCTTAAAGGATTTGTTTGTCTTTCATTTAACTGTGAAGTTTTTATTAATCTGATTTCATGCTAGTTTATAATCTGCTTTTATGAGAAGTCTGGGGGTTTGGCCACATATTTATTTCATAATAGCAAATTTAGTTGTTCTTTTTAGTGGCATGTTATTTTGTGTCAGGAGTATTTTTTTTTTTTAATTTAATGTGCATTGTCTTATAATTATAAGTACCTAGGCAATGTTCCTTTTATTGAAATACCCTTTACTCCAAGCTCTGCTGATTGCTACATAGCTATTGGTGTTGGTTTGGGGTTTCTTTATCCTCCAAAGATTGGTAAGAAGTCAGCAAGGAATAACAAGAAGTAGCAAGGAGCAGCGAGGTTTTTGGGGTTTTGGGGTTTTTTTTCTCTAACAGTTACCCTGTGATTTCAGCAGCTTGACTCTCCCACTGTTTGCTTTTATTTGATGTTGAGTAGCCATAGCATTAGCCATATAACATATAGCCTTCAATATATCGGCTTTTACTGTGTTCAGTTACAAAATTCCTCTACTCTTCTGGGGAGCCAGGATTTTAAAGTAAAAGGATATTCTGTTCTGAGGAAAGGAGGCATGAACAAATTATGTAATGTCTCTCCTGATCTAAGATGCAAGATTGCTCTGCTGAGTCACATGGAAGAGAATGTCTCCCCATCCTAAATTTATCCTTAGACAGCAATCATGGAGGAGGACCCTTATCTGAGTAGATGTACCTTGTTAACACATTTCATAAGACTGAAGGGAATTCCTGGATACATGCCATCAGAAGAAATTGTGTCATACAGTTAATGAAGCTTTATCTTAGTGCTACGCAAGTTGTTTTTCCTCTTGATTACTCATACTGAAAGGCCATTCCTGTAAATATCCCTGTCTTCCAGCCTAAACTGAGTCATACCACATACCCATTTGTTCTTGTGTTAGTGTTGTTCCTTAGATTTAATAGGCCTTCTCTCCTCCTGCTGTCAGCCTCTAATGTATTTAGAGAGAAAAATCATATCTTCTCTCAACCTTCATAATGAGAGCTGAGCTCCTTGTTTGTCCTGGTAGTTCTTTTCTGCACTTCTTTCTTTTTGAATTCAGCTTTCCTGAACAGGGAAGGCAGACCACTGCATTTCACATGATAACCAGTGCCACACATGGCAGAACTTACACAAAATCTCCAGATCGACTCTGTTCCCAAATATGATTTTGTTCTATACATCACAAAGTGGGATTAACTTCTTATGTGGGTATATCTTTATCACCTCTTAGGATTTGGTTTCTTACATTGAAGTGTCATTATGTGTAGAAACAAAAACAAATTAATCTTACCAATAACAAAACTCCTAATAAATGTTAGCAGAAGTTGTGGCCCCATTTTAGTCAATAGGTACTAATGAGAAAATCCTTATACAGACTATGCAGTGCATCACATGAGATATTAATAACATGAAATGTTCATTTGCCTTGAAATCCCAATATGGTGTAGTATAGACCTTAAGATGAAAGTTAGGTTCACTGGAGGACTATTCTGATATGGTTGTCTGAAAATAAAGCTCTAAATGTTTATGGACCATAGATTATTCCAAATATGAATAAAATTCATTTGTGGCTCTGTCAAAACTGGATCACATATGCACAGAATCATGTCACCTTAAAGAACTGTATATGTTAGAAAATAATGATTTTGTATTTCCTAGAGGTAAGACAGAGTTAGAAGGCTATACCTATGTTTGCAAAACTAAAAGTCTTAGCAAGGACTCGCAGTAAAACTGAAATAATAAATATTGCTATAGGACGGTTACTGACTAGAGGATAGATAGGACTTTATCATTTTAAATTCTTATCTAGAATAGCACATAGAGAATACAGAACAAACACGGCTTGAGTTTATCTTACTCATTTCACAGTGCTGTGAAAAGTTATAAATTCACTCTTGAGACTCCAGGGCTTTTTCAGAGCTAGACTGAGGTTTGCATTAGTACACACATCCTGAGGCTTTGGTCCCTTGGCACAGCTCTAGTCATAAGATCCACATAGAGCCACAAACTCATTTGGGCTGAAAATTATGCTGGAGGTCTCCTAGACAAACTTCCTGGGTGAAGTGGGGTCAGCACTGAATTCAGAGTTGGCTTTTTCCACAGCCCTGGGCCACTTATTCCTGTGCTTAATTTTCCTTATTGAAATTTTTATTTTTCTATATTTCAAGTCAGAAGATCCCACTTTATTACCACTGTTGTCATTCTTTCATCATGCACCACAGTAAAGGACTTGTTTCTGTCTTCCTGGTAACCACTTCATAGGTACCAGGGGGAAGCCATTAGGTCCACCTGAAGCCTTCTTTTCTCCAGGCTGAACGTGCCCCAATCCTTCAGCTGCTCCTCACAGAGCAACTGCTCCAGTCCCCAACCATCCCAGTAGCCCTGATAATCAGATGAAAAGATTGATTAAAATTGCTTTACTTCTGAACAAGGAGTTATTATAAGAGCTATGGAGTGTCTGTGTCATCATGATTGCTGAGGAACTTGTTATTGAATAGTATGTAAAAATACTGAAATGCCTGAATGCCAAATTGATGCTGGAATGAAGGGGACTGGGGTGATTTCACTTTGTAGAATGATTTCAGTGAACTGAACCATGCTGTCACATTGGTTAAGAAACAAGTGGTCTATCAGCAACTCACTTCTGAAACCTGTTGAAAAAAATCCCACATGGGTACCTTGCAGCAAAGCTTAAGATACCTGTGTCTGGCTAAGTACCCTACTGCTCATAGGGGATGCCTGGTCATTCCCCGCTCTCTGAAGAGAAGCTTTGTGCAAAATTGAAGCACAACTGGACCATGGACTGGACCAAGACCCTAGATTCTGTACCTTACTCCCTGAAGAAAAGCAGGAGTGTCATATAATATATAACGAGTGTCAGTAACACTGGTTCTGATGTGAGACTCGAGTTTCCTCTTTGCTTGTCCTTTTTACAGCTCAGTGTTTCAAGCTGTGTGAACTTAGCTGCTTGTCTCTTCTCCTCTTTCAAAGCCCTGTTCCTGTGGCTGCTCAGTTCTGTGCGTGGAAGCAAAGCTTTGAAATTGATTCTGTGTGACCACGGCATCCAAATAATGAGTATTTAAAAAGGAGATATGAGAGCACTGGGGAAAAGGAGAAAAGGATGGGCTGAGGAGGGAAACATTCATCTGTTTGAAATGTCAAGGCTTAAAATACTGCTCCCAAGGAATTTCAGGGAGCTTTGAGCCCAGTCAGGAGCTGCCTGCTTGTCCTGCTTCAGGCATTTTGTCACCAGAGAGCTATGGCCTGCTTAGAATGGGGACATTTTTTTCCTTTGTTCTGGGTTTGAATGCTCCTTAACACTGCTTGTTTGGAAATCCTGATTTATTTCTTTTAAATCATTAAAATATTAATACAATAGTATACAATCCTGAGTGTGTATTTGTCAAATTGAACCAGACTTACGCAGTCTGTTGAAGATATGAGATGTTCACATATCTGATGGGAACACACAGACCTTAACATACTGAATAAGTGTTTTCCCACTGGGTATAACAAAGTTTTGATGCTCCCCTCCAACCCCCTCCCAAATTTTCTGATTAATTGTGTATTATTCCTTACAGCTTGTACCATTGAAATCACTGCAATTTAATTAAAACAATTAATATTCATGTAGTAATAAACAGTAGGAGCAATTTTGTGAACAAAATTGGTTTGAAAGTACCCTTTGTGCATACAAATGGTTTAATTTAAATAAATACTATAATTAATGTCTTATAGCATAAATCAGGAAATGTTTGCAGAGCTCTGTGTTGTGTAGCACTTTTGAAAGACAAAGCTCCAGGCACCTGGAGCATGCAAAGAAATGGGGATGAGGAGACAAACAATATAGCCACTGTACTCCTTTCTCCCATTTAATCTTCCAAGATACATATAATCATAATTAAAAGCAAGATACAGGAATGAAAGGAAGGTAAAGATGGAAAACTGAATCACATTAATCACACTGCTGTGACAAAAGAGATTCGACTGAAAGTCTTGTGAGGAGGTGCTGAGTTTGAATCCTCTCACTTGTCACCATTTCATTGCATTATTTTTAGTGAGAAGCTCAATATGAAGCCTTCACTGGATGACAAAAGTCACTGTGTTCCTGCAGATCTATAATTCTAAGCTATCAGGTGTGGAAAAACAACTGACATGCACAAGGGCATCCTGTCACTGCATCAAGGTGGGAGAGCACTTTGAATATTAGTGCTGTGCCATGATCATGTTGTCAACATCAAAATTATTCTCAGTTAAATAAAGCTCCATCTAAAATATATATCTTTTTTAAACATTTCTCTTCATTAAAATTATTAGTAAGTAGCATTTGGACTTGGGGAAGGAGCAGGTGAACCTTTTTTTGAGGAGCACTCCCTCCTCCTTGCTTTCGTTAATGAGGCTTTCTGCTGGTCCGATTTCTCACTGAAACAGAGATGTTCTGCAGAGAGGATTCTCTTTGCTTGGTGCTGGTTTCCTCTACAGTAATATGACTCTTTTTCACGTGTGGGAGATATTTTTCTTAATATCTCTCAAGAGTGTCTTTCCAGTTGTAGCCTATTGTCTTTCTTTCCTCCTTCTTCCCTTCCCTGCCCATTTGCTTATTTGTCTATTTGTCATGCATCATGCCTAGACTTTCAGAGCAAACTGAACTGGACCCACCCTATATGTCCACACTGTTCCTCTAGGAGTATTTAGTCACCATTCAAGATATAGAAGAAATATTGCAGGTTTTTTCAAGCAGATATTTCCACTACATCAGAAAAGTCCTAAAATGTCATAGCTGGAGTAAAGAATAAATACTGCTATACAGCATGGATCTAGAAGGTATCCCTTTTTCCCTAGGAATCTGAAACTCTTGTACTCTGTCCAAATCCTGATTATACCCAGCAGCTTGTCCTAAGTTGGAAGCAGCACTCATGTAGAGAATTTGCTCCTACTGCCATGGGAGTTCTTCTGTGGGCAGAGGCTGCAGAGTGCTGGGGTAGGGGAATTATCTTCCTGCAGGTTGAAACCCATATTGGGATGATGTTGCTCTTCAACCAAGCTTAAAATTTTTATGAATCAAGATACAAACAATTAAAAACCTGTCTAATCTGTAGTCTAACAATTAGAATATTCCTATTGGGAACAGGCCAGGCTTCTGCTCCTTCCTCTTTGGTCTTTATCTAATATTAAAAGGCTATGTTTTTTAGATAGAAGACAGATATCCTGACAAGCTCATGGTCTCCACCTTATTTGATAAGAGGTATAAATGTGCCTTGCGTCAAGGTAGACTGAGAGTGATATGCCCAAAATTTTACACACAGTTAGCTACTCATCAGTCTGGGAGATGGAATTTCAACTGGATGGTTTGCTGAAAGAATCACTGAGAATGTGGCCATATCTTTATTCTGCTATATTATTGTTTAGATTGAGCATCTGTTTTCCTGTGTAGAAAGACAATATTTTCTAAATATGCAACAAGTCCATGTTTCTTGCAGAGGGGAAGGTATTGTAGGAGATTTTTTCCTGAAGATGCAAAGGGGACTGTAGAAGAGATACCCCCATAAAAGTGCATAGATTAAGCATAAAGGCAACTAAATAATTATTGACTCATAACAAAATATATTTCGAAGCCTATTAATTCATCTTTACAGAAGGTTTATTGACTTTGGATCTGATTTGACTTATTAGCGATATTTTTTGTTTAATTGTAGTCTACTGGTTTTAACTTTGTTAAAAAACAATTCTTGCCTGGTGAAACATTTTCTGTTCTTCAAGCTAGTACTCTTGTGTGATGATAAATATGTTGTGAGGATGGGGCGTTTGAGGGCAATACTTCAGAGAACTGGAGTACAGACACAGAAGCAAAGAATAGAGGAATGCACTGGTAGACAGAAGAAAACTTTGGATTTAACACAGAATGGGATTCATTTCCTAAGAAATGAACTCATTAGGATGCTTGTGTGGTTTTAATGCTTGAAGAGTTGTGAAGCAATTTTAAGGTTGTGGTTCTTCCCTCAAGGCAAGGCTTATTTTTTGAAACATCAGTGTGATATTATTAATACATTTCATTTAGAAGGAAGGCCAAATAAAAATATCATGTCTACTTCTTTCAGAAAATTCTAATGCATCTCTTCATTTGTATTTTGTCTCACCAAGGAATTTATTGGCCCAAGGAGAACTGCCAAGGTTTCATTGGTGTTCTTTCCTTCAGTAAAGTGGCTTAGCAAACCCAATAAATTGCTATCTAATTTTGTTCCTTTATCCCTTTGCAGTATGCAGTTTTTCAGTTGTATTTCTGAAAAGTGTTACTTCGGGACAATATCTTTCTGTCGTGGTTGTGGTTCAGGTTTAACTTGAATTACATTGTCCCTTCAGTACAAAAGGGACCTCTGTTATTGGTCTTGCACAGTATAGAAGGTGTTTAGTAGGAGAAAGTAATTTCAATTATCATCATACATATGTGCTTATGTGGATGTCCTGGAAAATTCTTTTGGCTGTTTACCAAATCAGCTTCAAAGTAGTTGCTTGATTTTTGCCCACTCTATCAAAGAAATACACAAAATCTGCTGTATCCAAAACAAAGTGGAGATCCTGCACCAGCAGAAACTGAAGCATGGTAAGTTCCTCCTGAACGAGACAGAGAACTCCCTTCCTTTGTGGGCAACTGAGCACTGGAACAGATTGTCCAGAGAGATTGTAGAGTCTCCCCCACTGGAGATATTCAAGGATCATCTGGACACAATCCTGTGCCATGTGCTCTAGAATGACCCAGCTTGAGCAGGGAGGTTGGGCCAGACGACCCACTTCTGTGTGTGACCCTTTGTATGGTAATGGACTCAGATAGGCAGCTCATTCAAAACAATTCTCTTAAGGAATGGATGCAAGAGGCAAATCAAAAATTAAGCCAAACACACTGACTTAGTTTTTAAGAAACTGGAGCAGAACAGGAGCAAAACCCAAGCAAAAACATCAGAGTGAAGAAAAGAGCTGAGTACCTCAGGCAGTGAGTCAATGGTACTGTTTGAGAAGACATTAACCAAAGAGAAGGGAACAGGCAGCAGAGCTGTAACATACAGACAAAACAGGTTGGGTGCTCCCCACAGATCAGATAGGCCGAGCTCATCCCATTAGCCTCATTTTTATGTAGTAGCAGCAGTGAAGGCCCTGGCAGTGAGAATAAAGGTTAATATTTCCATAAAGGTGTAGCACTGAACTTTCTGCTCTCCAGAAGAGGGAGCTTAATGTGGCCTGATCCAATCTTGTTAACCTCTGAGTCCCAGTATAACCTATTCTAGATTCTTGTCTCAGCTACAGCAACCATCTTTGTGGAACCTCTGCCTCAAAGCACTACCCAGGGTGGTTGCAGCAGCACCCACTCTTTGTTCTAGCCATATGCCTGAAGCGGCCCCTGACTTCCCTCCTCCCCACTACCCTGAAGGGAAAATTTACTAGTTACTTGGAGTCTGAGGGACTTCTCCAGCTCCCATTAGAGTCAACAGTTTCTTAAACCCCTTCTTCATTCATCAACTGTGTAATATTTTCTTCTCGACTAGGTTCACTGACACTTTTCTCCACCACCTACATATTGATCTTTCAGGAATTCTTGCTTTCAGGCTTTCCTTCAGTCACTTTCTGCTGCAGGAAGGAAGCACTGAAAAGGAGAAGGCTAGCCATTGATTTGTTTAAATCAATTGCTCTGGGTCCTGCAATGCTTCTTTTTTGAAGTTTTTGTCTTTTCTGCATACCTTTAACATTTGGTAAGTAACATCAGGTTTCAAATTTCCCTGCTCTTATATAACCTTTTGTGTTATATAAGGAGTCCTTTAGTTTCCTGGAGATCATGGCCTTGTCATACTTCTTTTTAAAGGGTGAAAATCTCCATTAATTTTTCTTAATTTTCTTAATTCCAGAATTTTCCATTTGCTTGAGACTCACAATTTATTAATCACAGATACAACTCTTGTATTAGTGGTTCCACTGAAATGTTACAAAAATGGTCTAGTGAACATTGAGATTATATTACACTGAGAAGGTAATAACAGAAGTTGTTGAAGCACTTAAACTAAGCACTATGAAAGTAATATAGACATTATGGATGAAGTAATTGTTTTTCTTGTTATGTTATTTTTTTTTAGGCTCTACTTTTAACACTTTAATATGCCTCCTAGGATTTCAAAGAGCTTATTCAAAACCTCATTTTATACAGTTTCCAGCTTTTTGCATAAAGCAGAATAGATACGTTCTCAATATAATTTAAAATAGTTTGACTATTGCAATTATAACCATATAATTGTATAATGTGCTGTATAACACAAACAATTACTTAACTGTGCGGAACAAGATAAGACAATTGGGCTTCTAAAGACAGAGACATTGACTTGATTTCAGTGTTATTTAAGCATATATTTTCTGCCTGAAAACAACAATGTTCCATTAGTTTTTGGTGGACTCTACTATTGTAGAAGAGTTTAAAAAACATTTATTTTAGAGAGCAGAGGATATATTTTCAGTGGCTCTAAAGGCTTGCCTGTTATGCCCAGATGTGCGTGTTTCCGCTCTAAGGGAAGCCTCTGTATTGCTTGTGATCCCTCTTGTGAGAAGAGAAGATGGCGTGAAACAGCCCAGGCCTATCAAGAGGAGATTCCTCCTATAAGTGCTTTCCTACTGCAGGTGTTTCATCCATGGAATCCAGTGACAGGGCAAACGATGTGCAAGGGCATCTAGAAATGGGTTAACATGTTTGTGTGTGTGTGCAGATGCCGAAGCTGATAGATAGCTGTGTTAGTAGAGTCATGCATGAAGTACCTAAGGCGAATCCCTGTTTGGTTTTATCCTGGTAATATAGGACATCAGTCCACAAGAGCAATTTTGTTACAATAAGGGTCATTGTGGTATCCCATGCTGTGATTCATTAAGGGAAAGACGGGGAGGGGGAAAAGAAAGGAGCACATTAATTCTTATTCATCACTTATCCAAGGACAGTGATCTTTACAATGAGGTACATGTCTTGAAATTAGGTTCTATCCCTTCTTCATCAAGCAATGTAATTCATCTCCTCCTGGAACCCTGTGTTACTATCCAGCAAATACTAAGCAAATAAAATTGTTGGATCTTTCATAGACTCTCATTATATTAAATTGGTTTCAGGTATTCCAATTGTGAGATGTGGCAAATGAAAGGTGACTATTAGTATTACATTTGCATTTTAATTAGTGGATAATTAGCATTCTTTAGTGTTCCTATTAATGCATTTTAGAAAATAATTTACAGGTGATAATTAAAGAAAATGTATTTATTCAGTTTTTATCTACCACTCTGGAAAAAATCAAAGGGATTGTTATAGCAAAAAGTGAACTAGAAGAAATCATTCATATTTTTATTCTCTTCTCAACATTGTCATGTTCAATCCCATTCATTAAACAATAGCTCTTAAGCTCTATCTTTAACACTACTTTTTCCCATTTTAAAGCTGCTTCACTCCTGTGATGGCTAGAAATCTTTTCTCATTTCAAGTCTAAATGACTGCTTTATAATCATTCATTCTTGTGACAGTACTGAGTTAAAAAATTCCAGTGTCTCTGCATTTATTCTTTCTTCCCCCACCCTACATATTATTAGATAGGAGTTTTATCCATCCTCATAATTCTTACAGTTTAGCTTAGCAGGCCAAGTTCTGCTGGTGTCTTCCAATAGCTCAAGTTTTTGATGCCTCTGCCAGTGTAGGAAAAGTATACTGCATCTGCTTGATCTGCAGCATTTCCATTGTGAGTCAGGTATTTCGAACATATGGAAATGAAAACATCTGTCTTGCAGATGAGGTCCTGGTAGGAAAATGTATGTGAAGCATAGGGAAAAACTGAAGTCTCTAATATATCTCTCTCTCTCCTGCTGACTTTTTTTTTACCAGGGTATCTTGTTTTCTGTGTCTGTGTAAATTACAGCTTAAAATTTTCTTGCATCATTTTTCTTACATCTCTACAGTTCTAAAGATACTGGAGGACTCTTTGAGGACCAACACACCATTTTGTTGATATGTTGTGTCATGTTTGTCTTTTTTTGCCTTGTTTGAAACTCGTCGTTGCAGAATGATTAATTCAGGTGCCTTACTTCTACCTCAGATCTGATGCTTTCACTTCCACTCCTTCTAGGAGTCTATAACATTTTCTCCTAGGACCAAAAAAATGCTTTGACAGAGGCTTCTTAATGAAATGGTGTTGGCTTAAAAGTCTGCTTTGTCTGTGTTTTTCTTTATTTTACCTCATGTCTCATTATATCATTAATGCAGGTTATATAATGCATTTTTACCTACATTTATTTATTTCCAAAAGAGGTTGTGTCCTTTGGCTCACCTCCTTCTCTTCCACTAGGTTTTATTTACCTCTGCAACACCATTTTTTATATTCTAAATCAGTGGCTAGAGTTGCTCCTTGCAATAGTATCCTGGGAGCCCTCCCAGACCTGGTTTGATTGAAGGACTAGATATAGCCATTTAATTTACACCACTCTCTCTCTGGGTACTGATCTCACCCATATGGGTACCTTCTGCTCTTTTCAGCTCTTTTCTGTTCTCCTCTCATTAGAAGTCTGAATCAAAACCCAGGGCTCCTCCTTCCCTAGCTGAAGGGAGTGATAATAACAGTGACATAAAATGAGAACTAGACACAAGCACAGATGGAAATTTTCTGTAAGAATAACAATTGTGATTAATCTGCATTTCAAAATCTGTGTCCTCCCATCCTTTGTCATTTCCCTCCCTCCTCCCTCCACTCCTGTGGCAAAGTCACCAAAAGGTTGCAGGTTACACGCTGATGTTTTACTTTTCTACACCTTTAAACTATTGTAATAAAAAGAGTGATCAATAGTTCAGTTACAAAAGAGTTTGGAGAGGAGGAGAAGGTTTGACTGCTTGTGAGCCAGACAGCTCATCTCATGCAATGAGGCTGAACAACTTCTGTTTGATGATCGTCACGGCTGGGTGAAGTGGAGCAGGGAGGGAATAAATGTCTTTCAAATTAGATTGCAAAACTACAGGGCAAAAATGCTGCCTTGAATTTTTAACCAGCCAAAGATCTGGTTAAGTAGAATTATGGCTTTATTTAATTTGATGGCTACTTCTCTAATTTATGCTGAAATTATTATGGTCCAGCCCTTTTTGAGAGGGGTCTGTTCTGAGGCTGGTTTTGTCTGCACAGCCCTCCATAGGTACCACTAAGGGCAGTTTTGCTTGCCCCCTCTGCCTCTCCCAGCTTTCAGTGAGTGCAGTTATCTCCACACAAGCTTGGGGGCAGGGGAGCGCTCTCTGGCAACATCTGAATTCATTCCCAGCATCCTAAGACACTTAATTTCGAGACACTCTCAGGCACTTGCAGTGTCAGATGCTTAAAAAGGGGCAGAATCACAGTCAGGATAGACTGTGCCTAAACTTTAGAGGCAAGCAGAAAGGCCCTCAAAGGTTAGGGTAGATATAACCGCTGAATTTTAATGGAAAGGCTGCCTTACTGGGTCATGGATTGACAGCCCAAAGGCTTTACAAGTGTTCTGTTTGCTTTACCGAAGTCTAAAAATGCACTTGAATTAATTGTTGAAGTAGGACCTCTCAGATTCAGACAATAGAACTAAATAAGCAGAATAAAAGGTAAATCTCAGGAACTTTGCTTCCAACTGAAATGCTTCTATCCTGTTTTTCAGATGGTGGCAGTCAGTTAATTTGCTTCTGCTGCTGTTCTAACAGATGAATTACAAATGTGTTTGCTTTCCACAGTAACTTTGGGTTATGCTGGATGCATCACACTTGCTTTTGATTGAGCTAAGTAGATGCCATGTTGTCAGTCACTCTGTTTACATGAAACTTTTCATCATAAAAATTTATACTGTGCTCTCAACTGTCAATGGTTTACTAGAGTGATATGTGGAAATATTCTCATGATAGAGGTCAGGTATCTCTTCAGAGTGGCAACGAAACCTTTTCTTTAGAAGTTTAGGTGAAATTGTGACTGTGCTGATTTACACCATTTAACAAGCTGACCCTCCAGTATTAGCCCAAGGGGACAATAAAATTCTTCAGAATAGCTTTAATTCAGAAGCAATGTTCCTGTCTTCCAGCTACCCTCCAAAGGAAAGTGATTGACTTGTATTTGTTGTGATTTCTCTGTCAGGAAAAAAACAACAGGTAAATGGTGCTGCCTCTGCCATCAGCAAGAGGTGTGGGGAGCAGCGTAATGGAACGAAGACAACCTGTTATGACACTCCTGGGTACCTGGAGGAAATCGGTTCAGCTCCTAACACCAGAGAAAGATTTAGGGTAAAAGAATCAATTTACCCCACACAACTTAGGCTTCAAAAGAATAAAGCTGTCCTTTCCAAGTCCCTACCTGATTGTAGCGGACAGGAGAAATGAGGTGTCACTAATCCTCTTGCTGCTTTCCCTGGCTGGTTGAGGAGTACAGATCTCTTTTAAAAGGCCTCCTGCAGGCAGGTCTGTGGCAGGTGAGTCTGTCCACAGTGTCAGTGGGGCTCTGCATTGTACTCATGTAACAAGGCAGTGGTCCACTTCAAGGTCTTCAAAAGGTTAGGTTTTCAAAATAAAGTGTCCTTTCAGTTTCAGGATAAAAGTCTCTAAATGCCTTGTTTAGTTGGGTTACAGCTTAAATAATAATTAGCACTAGATTTGGTAGTGGGACCATGAATTCTATTCCTTTTTACCACAGCTTTTGTAAACTTCACAGTCTAAGGAAGCTTAATCCTTAGCTTGATTTGCCTACTTTATTGCTGTTGTTTGGGCAAAATGCCACCATACAAGAGAGATCTGTACAACTGAAAACTGCTAGGATAGCCTAAGCTCGGACAGTGTTACAAACAGTAGATGTAGCATGGGCACCTGCAAATTCCCTCACTGTTCAGAGTGGTTGAACTCAGTGGACTGGGGTACACCCTGAGCATAAGGGGCATCCCTGTGTACGTGCCTGTGCCCTTCCTCATGCCTTGCTTCACTTTCAACAGAAAGCTGTCTTTAAGAGGTATCTTGGCTGAACTTATTTCTGCTGGAACAGCCACAAAACAACTGAGCCACTGGGAGCAGGAGGTGGAGGGGTGATGTGCGTATGAGCAGGACTGGATGCTGCAGAGACAGCATCCAGCTCGTGGAGAAAGGCATTTTAACAAAGCTAGGCCAGTTCTTTCCTGCAGGCTCCCATTGTGGAGCAAGATCATGACCCTTGTTCTTTCTCAAGCAGACATATTCTCAATTAAAGCTGCCTCCTTGACAAAAAGGGTACGTATTAGAAAGGGCAGTCTGGGACATGTGATGGCTCCTCCAGGCTCTTCCCCTGCAGTGTAGCTGGAACAATGGCCTCAGGCAAGGCTGCTTATCAGAATGGGGAAAAACTCTCTCTTGTCACCTTTCAAGATAAGGCAAGGGTGGGAGGTTATTTTTTCCTCTGAGAGTTGGGTTTTTTCCTTTATATAGATATCCCCTGTTACAGTTCAGCCGGCATTAGTGTGTCCATTACAAACCCGTTTTTGTGAAAAATCCCATCTATTTTACATGGTTTCTTAAAAGCAAATCACATATAATTTATAAATGGGGGCAGGGAGAAACTTTGGGGCTGAAAATAATAGTATCCTACACCAAAAAAAAAGCAAACAGAGAAGCTGTAACATTTCCTTCCATGTGGTGTCGCAGTGATATCAGTTGCACATCCTCTATTAATCCAATTACTGGGTCACCACTCCTCTGGCCTCATCAGCTCTTGAGCCTTGTTTGGTCTGAACAGCCTGCAGAGTTGGCTCCTTTCATGACCAAACTTACTGAAGGTAACCCTCAATAAATCTTTCATAAGAAAACCCTTGAGTTTCCTTGTTTCTCAGGAACTAACCCTCCATTTCATATTTTTAATGAGTTCTATATTGTTCAGAGCCGTGGCATCTCTGAGTTTTTTAAAGACCCACCAAGATGCTAGTAGACAGATGCATAGAGTCATATTGTTTGCTCTCACTAATACAAATATGCAGATCTTGACACAGCAGCAAATGACAGAAGAGCACATGTAGAGTGTCTGGCCAGAGGTCTGTCCAGCCCCATATGCTGACCCTGACATTTGTGAGATGCTGATACTTTTCTTCATGCTCTTCTGCTCTCCACTCTCCACCTATTTCCTCACCACTCCTGGGACAGGGACAAAAATCCATCTTCTTGCTTCCCCTTCAGACAGCTGCTTCTCTGGAGACTCTTTTGCTTCTCTGTGATACTTTCTGCTTCCGTTTCTTAAAGTCCTTTAACATCTCCTTTGATGCAACTGCATAAAATTGACAGCGCTTTAAACCTAGGTCCCACGGGCATGCTTTGTAGGTGCAGCTGTTTACAGCTGTGACTTGCTTTCACTATTCCACAGAGGGTTGTGAACCCATTCCACAACCAGTCATCTTCCTCAGAAAAGGTACACCATGAGCTGGATACTCAATTTACCTCTGAAGGAATACCCTGCACATACCCCTTTTATATTTTCCCAATGAAGAGTTCAAGGTTCATGTAATGCAGAGGAAACATCGCAGCCCACCTGTGATTTGCCACTTTCACTGGTCCCTCATTTTCAGAACAAATGCGGCTCCCAGCAAGAAAGTGCCTCTTCAAAGACCCTGGGAGTCACTGTGTCCAAGATGCTGTTTTGCCAAGACTGTGACTCAGATGCAAAAGCATAGGTGTGTGGAAGACAAACAGAAGAATAGACTATTAATGCTTTGACCACAATCCAAAACAGAAATTTTCTAAAATGTAATACCTTTTTTTAAAAAAATAGATATCTTCCTCTTGCTGTGATTTTTGAGAGTCCAGGAATATCCTGTAATATGGAGCAAAGGAGATAAGAGAACGAGTTCTCTGCTATAAAACAATTAGGAAGTAGACATGTAACAATTCCTTGAGATACAATCCCTGAGATATATCTTGGGTTATTCCCTTGTAATGGTTGTAGGGTAGAACTGTTGTATGGATTATGAATAACACAAGCCCTGATGCTCCCAGAGTTTGCTTCTGGTCTCCAGGAGGAAATGCCCTTCCACTCTGCAATGCAGCAGCTGAAGGGCTGTTCTACCATTGACTGATTGTTAGCAAGCTTTCATTCCAGTTAAAGGGTCAAAATGTAGTCAAATGAAAATGAGTGCTGTCATTCTGTCAAGCTGAGGTGCTTAACACCTTCTTTGTCTCAGTTTTTAACAATAAGATAGGTTGACCTCAGGACAACTGGCCTGAGCTGGTAGATAGGGACAGGCAGCAGAATAGCCCCACCGCAATCCAGGAGGAAGCAGTTCATGACCTGCTGAGCCACGACCTGATTAGATCTGTGTCTGGCTGGCCACTCCACCATATTTTGTGGAAGGCCTGTGTAATTTAAAGGAAAATCCAGATTTGAAAGCATGTTCTAATTTCCTCCTTCTCCAAATTTTTCTTTTTCAACATGCAGTATTTTTATTCCTTTTGATTCCTTGATTCTCATAAAACAAAGGACACAAGATTGTTTTATGTTATCAAATAGGTTAGTGGTTGGTCATTTTTGTTTTGGTTTGGGGTTTTTCTGTTGTTTTTTCTTATTTCTTCTCAGGTGTTAAAAGCCTTGATGGCCTGTAGTCCACACATTGGCTTGTAGTCCATCCTAAAGAGATTCTAGCATGGAGCTTTCATAATAAGTTGCACTCACTGAGTTGAAACAACAACTTTATCAGTGGGGGTAAAAACTGTATAATCTCTTTTCATTTGGATTACCCTTGGTGCATAATGATGGTTAGAATTGTTTTAAAGTACAAATATAAAACTCAGCCATGTATCAACCACTTCCATAGGTGCTACTGAAGAAGCAAAATAAGTTCAACGGACAGGAAGGAATTATCTTAGAGGGATTTTACAGGACAGAAGAAAACCAAAAGCTCTAAGGACTTGTATGCCCATACTTTTAGGTGTTGCCAAGTGTAGAACAGACTATATTGAATTATGTACCCATGCACCTGTTTTGTTTGGGTTTTTTTGTAAATCCAGTAATGCTAATTGTTCTAGTGCACATCACTGTTTTCTTTGTGAAGCTCTTCACAGCAGCTTTTAACTCCCAGCTCTGTGCTTTAATAACAATACCATCTGGCTGACTTTTTCAGACTTGCCTCTGGGGGTTGAAAGACCGTTTTTTCCATTCTAATTAATGAGATTTGGGTGTCCAAAACCCCTGGGCAGTTTTGAATACATCACCTGCATCTTTTGGGGCTCAGAAGTGCTTTGAGACTCTCAGACAGAAAAGCCATTAAGCTGACCTGAGATGATAGGATGCTATGCAGTCTTAATGCTCAATACTAGTTTCTGTGTAAAGGGGCCAAAGCTTGCTCTGTTGTACCTGAGAGGCAAATGTTGTTCGCTTGGTTAAGAATGAACAAACCTCTCAAGGACCTTATCAAGTATATTTAATTCTTATTCCAGAAATATTGACTTGAAGGCCAGAAAGATATTTTTTTGTTGTCCATATAAGAGCAACATTTTTAATGTCTTACATTAGAGAAAAATTTGGTACTCACAAAAGTACATAAAATTCTGGCAAACTTCAGTAGCAGTAGCTATCTGTGGTATGAAAAATATGCAAAAATTTGATTCCAAATGCTATGCAAAAAGGGAGCCCAGCCTTAATGTCAAGTTCCAAAATCTTCATCTGATCCCAGTCAACAAAGGCCTTTCCATATTTACAGAAGAGATAAGAACAGAGGGCGGGCAGTTGCTCCTAGTGATGTTGAAGACTGGATTTCTGCTGGGAGGGCAGACTTTAACTGTCCCTTCTTCATCATTTCTGGCAGCTGATGGCTTGGAGGCTCCCACAGCTGGAACATCTGGAACCAGTTGTGCTGGGGAGTCACATTTTAATTGAACATCACTCTGGTCACTTCATTCTTAAGCAAACTGCTAAATAGACTGACAGCATAAATGCTGCACCAAACAATTTCTATCCTGTGAGTAAGTAAAGCCTGTCTGATGGAAGATGTATTTCTTAAACATCTGCATAAGAGGATCTTGTGGCATTTATTATGAAGCATTTCTCCATGAAAATTGTGTGAAAATAAAGATTTCTAAGATAGAATTCAAAATGTTTTCTATCTACTGCAGGAGAATCCTTTCAGCAGAGCTAAGATAGATGGGCTCACTAAAATAGCAAATGATATAAAAAGAAAGTGGCTTCATGCAGAGGGCAGTTATTTGCACTTTAATGGCAAATAAAAAGTAAGTAGTCAGTCAGTTCAAATAATATTGTTTGGGGTAATCTATTTGGGTGTGTTTATATAATCTATTTATAGGAATCTACATAAAAATCTCTGTACTCAGCCTTCAGAGTCTTGTTCAGTTTTATGTTGTTTTGGACTTATAACAAGGATTCCTTCTGTATGTTTTACAGCAAAAAATGGATTTTGAGAAAACTCATGAACTGTCAGAATTTTCATGCAATAGTTTTCTGGACTTAAAAATGATACCTCAGATATGACTCAGTTATTAGATTTGTAAACTGCGTGTGGGAGGATGTGGTTCTATGCTCAGTGTAAGCAGATACATATCTTGTACCACCTCTCAAAATAGCGATTTTAACTGCAGGAACTCAACTTTTCCTTGTGCCAGTGTTCATAGGGATCAGATCTGGTTGAAGATTAACCTGCATCTCAGAAAATTAAAAAGAAAATACAAGCACAAAGTTTTCAGCAAAATCAATTTGCTTGGCTGAGCCAACTCAATGAAAGAATGGAAACAGAAAGGTTAAGGGCAGAGAGGGAGCCAGAATCACCCTTCTGGCCCCTACGTGATCTCAGCTTATGCCTCTAATGTCATCACACTTGATATGAGCACACATATACAGAAAACATACAGGCAATTCAGGATATCAGAAGCAGCTGGCTACATGCCAGCATATAATAATTCTTGATAAATTGCTTTGCTGATTATTGGATCTAGTGGGGGTTGTGTGTTTTTGAGGTTGTGGGTTTTCTTTAAGACTGTCAGCTCTATATTCTACGTGGATTTTAGGCAAGATCAGAGAAATAATTAGCTATGTAAGTATGTGCAGAAATTTCTCTCTTAATGAAACAGAAGGAAATCCTGACAGACCTAGATGAGATGGAAGAAAGGACAGCAGTTTTCCCAGGAATAAGACACGTGTTTCAGAATAAATGCTGTGTGTAAAGAAAATGACAGTAGACTCAGTAGGATGTCAAAAGATATGGTCATGGTAATGTCTGCATTATTATTTGTTGTGAATTTCAAAGACTGCAGACTGGCCTCTGGAACAGTGTATTAGCTGGGCTCAGCAAAACACTTCTTTCCTTGTTTACTGGTATAAGTGGGCAAAAAGGGAATAATACTGTAATTCAAGGAATTACAGGGAATTCATTGCAGAGAATCTGCACCATGTAGCCAGTTGTTAAATGATATAAACATTAAAAAGGCAAGACCCCACTTATGCTTCTGGAAGGGTAGAACCTTTGTATTAAAGGGGAAAATAATGCAAACCGATTTGAGAGCAATAATCCAAGAGGGGATTGTTGATTCATGTATCCTGTAAAAAAATCATTGTGAGCTACTGCAGGCTTCTATTTATTTTTCCATGTTTCCACCACCACCCCCCTCCCAAGACAGTAGCTGAACTGTGACTGAAATATTGTTTTTCCATCCCCAGATGGCAGTACTGCCTTCCAAGATAATAACACTCGGTAGCTCTGGGAGAGAAATGCTGCCGGTCTCTGGCTGTCTTACGTGCCATGTTTCTTTGTTTCAAGGGAAATATGCTACAAATTCTCACGTAACAAGACTAGGGTAATCAGGATGGGCTTTCTCATCCAAGTCTGACACAGCAGCCATCTTCTGTTAGAGGCACTCACCAGATCACAGCCTATTCATGAGAAATGATGTCTGTGACTGCGAGTCAGAAATTCTGCTGAACTTTAACTGTGCCATTTCTAATATCTTCTAGGTGGACTAGAGAAGAAATAAACATGATGGCCCTTTTGGTTCCTAAAGGTGCTGTAGAAGAAGACTGCTTATACTAATCCTGGTTCACAAGCCTTTGGCATCTGGCCTATTCCTGCTTCCACTTTCCTCACCAGCACAACCCTTGCCATCCTCAACAGGGCAGGCACTGAGCAGCATTGCAGTTACTACATTAGCCTGTTAAATCTCCCACTGGCTTGCAGGCTGAGACACTGGCTTGGTCCCACTGTGCCTTCCTCTGCACAATTGCATGGTCCCCTCAATTACCTGGTCCAAGAACCGAGCTGTTATTCCACCCTGGACTACCCCCACTGAGGTGTAACAGCACAGCTTTGCTGGGCAATCTGGGATGTTCATTACTTTGCCTTAAACATAAAATAAATGTGTCTCAGAGTAAAAGAAACCTGCTGCATAGGGATGGCTGACAGCTCCAGTGGTGTATTGAAAAGATGATAAGGAGGTCTTAGCCCCTCTAGAGAACCCAGGAGAGCCTGTTCTCATGGAAAGTGAAGCTTTTTAGCAATTGAAAATCCAGCTGAATGCTCTAGCATGTTGTTCTCTTGTATTTTGAAATGATGAGCAAGGTCCTTCCAGGTTGGGAGGGTATGATCTTTGAAAAAGATCTTCACTCCCACTGCAGCTCTTTTGTGAGTAGCAGGCAGGAAGCTGAAAAAGGACTTGTTCTTTTCCTTCACTGGAGACATTTGTGTGTGTCAAGCCCTCTATAAAAATTTCTGCTACTTTGTGAATATCCTAAATCCCAGGTGGCATTAAAATACACTTCAAGATAATGCTCTGACCCCCTCTCCCGGCCACCCAGTTTGCAGTTTAAATTCAGTGAGGAGAGGCTTTTTCCCACCTTTCCTGACAACATGCTCATAGAGCCAGTAAGGAAAGATTAAATGCAAGCAGAGCTGGGACATGCATTGCCCTCCCCCTGACAAGCCCAGGGCAGAGGAGGACAAGGGGGCTCCCCAGGTCATAGTTGAGCAGGGAGGGAGAAGGGGAGGACAGCAGTAACTGCACGAAGAATCTGCCACAGAGGCTTCATCTGGAGGTAGTGCTGCTCTCCGCTGCTCTTTAATTGGAGCAAGCAGTAAATATAACCTGGCCTTCCCAGTTAATAGGATAAGAGAAATGCAGATTTAGTTCAGAGCAGCTTCTGCATTGCTAATGGTGCTTGGGTCACAGCTTCCATCCTCAAGCCCTCTTTTATCCTCTTTTATTCCCTTTGATTTTCTACATAGGAAAAAAAAATCCTTCTTTTTCCAGAAGGAAATATTTATTTTCCCTTTCCAGGTTTCTCTCATTTATCCTCTCTTCACCCCAAATTGCTGCTATGTTCAGAGGCGTGTTTTCCAACCCATCACCCCCATGCCCGTCTCTTTCACTGACCTCAGAAATCAAAAACCCACCCTACCTAAAATGAAGAGATATCAAACATAAATTGTGCATTCTCAGCTCTGCCACAGCTGGAATTTCTCTGTTCTTCTCTGCTAGCTGATGGGAGCTTGGAGAAAAATCTAAAAGTAAAAAGTAAAAAAAACCTTAAAATCAAACCCATAAGCAATTTTTTTTTTTCTAGTGCAAGCACTCAGCCCTCTAGCTTATTGAGAAGACCAGGACCTCCTTATCACTACGCCACACACATAGGCCAACAAATAAACATATCTGTAAATAAAATGCAATAGACATAGCATTTGAAACAGAGGGGAAGGAGTTATCCTTCAAAATGGGGGCAGGATTTCGTGCTGTCCTCTCAATCAAAAGCCCTCTCCTTCTCAAAAACATTAACAAAGAAAAGAAAAAGACAGTTTGTTTTAAAAGCTGTATTACCAAAACCCTAAAATAAATTTTTTTTTCCTCCTTAAGTCTGCAAACGCAAAAAAGAGGGAGAAGGAACTCAGTAATCTCAGCCATTTAAAGACACATCTGCTCATCCCCAGAATTTGATTTCAGCTGTCACCAATTCACCTGAAACGATTATATGGGAAGCCAAGCTTATCAACTCCAGTTCCTTATTTCCAGTGATTACTGCACTTTGCAAGTCTGATGTTTTTTGCCTGCAGAATATGGCAGACTGAAATATAATATTGGTTTATTTTTTAAACAACCAGATTTCTCAGTTCAAAAGAAAACCAACACAAAATATAAACTATATTACTGCTGCTTCAGAATAAAGATTCTTCCATTCTCTAGAATAAGTTTGCTGCCAAATCGATGAGTTTTCCATGGCTAGAACATATTTTTCATTTAAATGTTAAATATGCAAAGTTTACTGAAAACAGAGATAAAATATCTGAAATTAAAAAACCCAGAACAGTCTTCTTCCCTCTAAATCAAAGAGAAAATTTGTAACTGCTTTTTATAATTTCCTTTATAAACGTACTGAAAAATTATGTTTGACACAACTTGAAAGTAGAATCTGCTTTTTTTTTCCCAGTGTGGAAGACAGTATTGACAGTATTGGAAGTATTTTCCCAATTGGAAGACAGTAGCAAAACTTGTTGCTATGGTAGGATTAAATCACCCTGACATTAATATTACATATCTTTCACTATTAGAAAACAATGTAAAAAAAGTAAGAACATTTGGCATCTTCTCCTTAAGATCAAGATGGTGCAATGCTTTCTGGGATACAGCCATCCCTGGCATGCTTGCAGGGCACATGTGGATAAAGGGATGTGGTTAAAGGTTTCTCCTTCTTTTGCAGGGAAATATGTGTGAAAAAAAGGCATTGGAGAGTCTAAGAAAAAAAGTAATTTGAAGAAAACTAAACATTATGGGATTTAGGAGAAAGGGCTAAATAAAAGGGGGCTGTGAATTTCCTCATACACAAATTGTTTTCCTATTTTGCCCATGGAACCCTAGTTAGAAATACACAGGTTGCACAGGAGAGATGGCAGTCTAATCTTAGATTTTTTTTGAACCAAAATCCTCTGTCTAACTGCCTGGGTCAAAAAGGGCAGCCGTGTTACAGAGCTTAGCTGGCAGAACTTGGTTAAATGTCTGTCTTCTGACAAATCAGTGTTTTTAAAAACAAAAGTGACTCAGAGACGTGGGACAGGAAGGCTGTGCACCTCAACTGGCAGTGGCTTAACTCTCCAAATCCTCCCAGGGAAGGTAAACTTATAAGGAACATTTATTTTGATTCTGTGGCATGTCTTGTAAATATGCATACTATTAGGACGAAGGGCAACAGAGGATGCCCCTCACCCAATTTTCCTGGTTTGAGTAAGCAGGAATGTGTTGCAGGTCCTCTTTCATATCTTGGCATAACTGGGAACCCTCTCACTCCTGGTTTTGTCTTTCTGCCATCACCTACTACGCAGCTGGAGCATGAGTTTCATTCCAGACATTTTAATTGCAGTATTCATTAAGACTACTAATAAATATGACCCACTGCAGTGGCACTTTGTGTTTCAGAGAGATCTTTCTCTGTCTTGCAGACTGACAGATTTTGTTTTCTTTACTCATGTGGAAGTACCCGATTGAGCTGGTGAGCAACCACACTGGTTTGGTTGAGTGAGCTGGAGGGGGCCATCCACCAGAATTCGCAAGACTGAGCCAGCCTGGCTGCCCATAGCAGGAAGCAGGATCACACTGCAATCCAGATTGCTTTTAAGCTGGATATTGTCAATTTCTATTCACTTTTATATATTTTTATTTATTTATTCACAATCACTATCCAGAATATTCAACCTGGACCAGATTCTGATGTTTTGAAGGCCTAATTACCAGTCTAACAGGGAAGCCTATGTTAATTGCCAGTAAGACAGTGAGACTATTATTGAAGTAACTGTTGGCAACAAACCTAAATGCCTGTTATCAGCAAGGGAGAAAGTCTGCCAACTTTATGCTGAAGAGAGTTTTCCGCAGAGTGGGTTTTTGATTTGGGAAATTAAATCAAAATACAGAGGGTATTTCCAAAAAGAATTATTATGAAGGGATGCTGAAAGGGAAGATGAAGCAGGGAGAATGAGAAAGAAAAAGCTGCTTGGGAAATTTTTCTCTGGACGCATAATTTAGTTCAAGGGAAACAGAAGATGGGGACACAAAAAGAGGAGTTGTCTTTTCTTTTTATGCACTGGGAGATGGAGACAGGTTGTTGGGAGTAGCACAGAAGCACTCCTACTGCTTCTAAAATTTCTCAGGGGCTTGATTACTGTAGCTTGCTCAGGTTTTATGGCTTTATGGGAATGAAGGAATATTTCCATGGGATGGACATTCAAAGCTTGTTTTATTTCTACTTTTTCTTGCCTAATTTCATGGGGCATTACCACAGACAGTCCAAGAATCTTGATCTCTTCTGCTCTGCATTTGTGACACATTTTAATACTGTGCTTTTACTGTTTAACCGTACACTGAGGGTATTCGGGGTTTATGTAGTCCCACAGACCTTTCTGAAATAATTTTTATTGTGTTTGCCTATGTCAGTGAGGGAGATAAACCTGTTGGAGGAAAGAACCTAATGGCACCTGATACCATCACACAGAGAAAAATTTGCTGTGAAATCACCTGCCAGCTTGTAGCCTGCTCCCTCTGAAGCTCCGGATATGCCCTAGGGCAGAACTTCTACCCCCAGGTCTTTGTACCTTGCAATCTTGTCAAGTATTTGTATCCACTCCTAAGTTTTATGAAAGTAAACAGCTGCCATCCAGTACACTTCATTAAGAGTTAATGTTCGATCATAATTTGTCAGAGTCCAAAGGGAAAAAAATCCAGAATAACATGAAAGATGGTAACAATTTGATACTGATTACCAAATATTGTGGTGGGCTATGACATACATGACAGGTGTTTCTCAGAAATTATCTAATAAATCATCACTAAAAAAACATGCAAAAATAATATAAATAGATTGCTCTGGAAAGCAATCAGTCAGCTCATTTCTGTTATCTTTGAAATGCTTCTTTCTGGAGTAGGTGTTGGAGAGATCTCTTGGTGGCAATGGATATTTCAACTCACTAAGGCCAGCTCAATTGTTTGAAGATGCTTTTTCTACTGGGAAATTTATTTTGATGTACACTGTGATGCTTTAGCCCATTCTGGTAAGATTTTAGGATAGAGTTGATAAGAGGTAGTAAAAATACTTCCCAGAGAAAGTGGCAAAACTTCTTTTTAGAAACTCATGAGTTTTGCCCCTCTTACGAAAGTTTTAAAAATATAGACAGTCTTTAGAAAATTCAATTGAAAAATTATATTTCTCCATCAGATTCGTGGAAGCTGCTGCAGTGGGATGTAGGTGCTGGATTTGATGTACAGGTATTGACCGCGCAAGATAACAATATTGATGTTGAACTGAAGTGCTTTCCTTGGAATGTTCTATGTGAGAATCTATATGAGCTTTGAAGACCTTGTCATACTACCAAGAATTCCTCAGTAAACCACAGAAACAAGATCATCTGATCCTCTTAGTATTTTTCTGTAATGAAGGATGTAATTGTCTCTTTCCTGATTTTTCGGGGTCTTGCCTGTTACAAACTCAAGAGTTAGTACAACTCTCTATTCCTTGTTACTACTTGAGTTTTCCAAAGATTGTTTTAACTTTCTTGACTGCATTCCCTCCTAACACTGAAGTGTGACAGCAACTATCACTTGACCTATTTCTGTGCTCCTAATCTGAAAAATAATCCTAATTTAATTTAGGAAAGAATGTTTACTAATTTTTCTTGGTTTGTGTGATTTGGATTGTGAACTCAGGTTTTTCTGGTGGTGAAATTCACAGTATGTTTTCAGCCATGCTTTGTAATACATTTCTTCCTTTTTCCATAATGACTCAGTTAAATACTGTTTATTGTGGTAAAGTTTCCAGAACATTTTCTCTTTCTATGTCTACTGGGGCATCTTTGTTAATGCTCATTATGGGCCGGTACCAAACCCTAAGAAAGTAAAAGGAAACATTCCCCTTGGAGGAATCTGACTTTGGATCAAGCTCTCAAATTCCATTTTGGTTTTAAATGGCTTCTCCTTCCTCAACCCTCCTACATCTTTGCAATGCATTGAAGGAAGGAAAAAGCTAACACTGTTGAAATATCCTTTTCCTCATTTAAAAACAATGCTTTTAGAAGGAAATAAATGTGATGTTGTGTACTCACTTATAATAGTCATGGGTAAAATTATGGTGCATTGGTTATTGTTCTTTACACATATTACCAATTGAAAAGGAAATGAAGTTAGAATTAATGGACCCATTTGTACAAACATGATTGTTAATATTAATATGCAGGGTAAATCAGTTGGCAAGAGCAGAAATAAATTAGTGAGTGTCTCGAACACAGTATTTCACTAGAGACTAACTGCACAGATGCTGAAAATACAATCCTGTAGTTAAACCGGCATGTGGGGAGACTTTCCCTAGAGTTCAGGAGAAATATCAAAGTGCAGATTCCCTGTAGTACACTCCTATTGTCCAAAAGTCTACAGATGCTGCCAGGAGATTATTAGTGTTTTCTGAGAAAAAGCACTCTGCAAAGGAAGGAGCTGGTGGAAGTAACAACCTTCCCCATTTCGTTCTGTGGCTGCTGGGCTCACATTGCAGCTGCAGGACATTCTAGATTGATTTTTCATTTGAAAAAATAACCACAGGGAGTGGGTTGGCTCTTTTTTTTTTTTTTTTGGTAGGCTCAGGCAGAATTGTAATAACCCAGTTTTTGAACCCGGCCTGCCTGGGGAGTGCACAGGTTGACTGCCTCGTACCTCCACTGTAAGGGCACACAACACAAGCAGAAAGACTGCAGATACTGTTATTACCCTTCAGATGTGCAACCTCTTTGTACAAAACCCTGTTCCTAGCTAAGAGATAAAGCTTTGGAGAGCTCAGTGGGAATCTTAGTAGTAGAGTAGAAGTTTCAATAGTCAATTTATCTTGTTTGTAAATTATTCCTCTAAAAACATTCCATTTGTGATGTTCCCTTATGGTATTGAAAGTAGTATTTTTGTGCATCAAGCCCAAATTTCTTTTACTTATTGATTACCTTCCAGGCAATTAGCTTTTTGGGAAAAGGAAAGACACCCATCATAACCACACATCCTTGTTTTGTAATCTCCTTCATTACATCTGATTCTTTCCAAAAAAAGGTGTGATAGTTTTGCTGACCTGTTTCAGAGCTGATTTTAATTTACCATATTGAGACAAAGTTATCAATCTCTTAATCTGAAGAAACTGCAGATCAATCCAGAGCTTTCTTTTTTTATATAAAAAGAAAGGGCAATTTTCCTAAAATCAAGGAATCCTCTTGGACATGGTCTTTCTTTGTTTATGTGAAATACTCTAATATTTTTTCCTATTATACATTTATCAAGCTTTTCCAATGTAGCAGTGGAATAAAATTAGAAAAAAAACACATGACAATCACTAAAATGTTATATTCTGCATCTGAATGATAAGAATCCCATTAAAACTCAACATTAAAGCATTATTTGTTGGAAGAAAAATTTTCATGGCCTTGATAAAAAAAAACCAAAAAACAACCTTGGCTTTTCCAGCTTTAATCAAGTAATTTGTGGCCCAGTAAGAGCTCTGTACTGCTGAGTTATTTTCGGAGCATTCATCACAGGTGTTTCACTTGTGTTCAGCACATCCTGATTCTAATCTTAATACTCTTAACAATAGTAGGGCAGCTTTTGAGAACAAGCAGACTGGCTCTTCTGGTTATTTTGTACTGCATTCTTACACAAGCATTTGGGATTTGAATGCCTTTTCCAACATTCATTTAACTTAAAAAATATCGCCATCCACATAGGGGGTCTTCTTGCATCACTAAGTTGTATGAAGAGAGACATTCATGGACAAATCTAAAATGTGGGCCAGTTCCTTTACATTTGAGCACTGACCAATGTGCTGGACAGCACCCATTTGAAGGAACATTACTATTCAGGGTGCTCACCACTTGGGGTCTTCTCACCCAGTTGACTGGCAACTGGGCTGTATTGTGGGCTTAAATCATAACGCCATGTAAACAGAAGCAGAAATAACCCACAGTTCTCTAATTAGCCTCATTAATTCATTGCTTGTGAGAGCTCCTGGCCTCACTGCTCCTATGATGGATTGCGGCAAATGCAGTGTGCATCCCAAGCCAAAGGCGAGGGCATGTAAGAGCAATGTCCATGAGATGATCTTCAGATCCAGCAGTGAGTACTTCTGTTTAAGTACTTAATACTTTTTTAAGTAGTCCAGATCATTTTTCTTCGAGTGATTATGTTTTTACTGTGTGATAAATAAGACTCTGCCTGAGGATACCAGAGGGCATGCAGCACCAGAATAATATCTTTGCAACATATTTTGAGTGGTGATCACACCATTTCTAGCTCACCATATGGCTCAGTGCAGCTGTCCTAGCATTCAAATGACCTTCTTCATTACATAAAGGTCACAGATGCAGAATTCAACATTTTGTAACCCTTGGCAGGGGTACAGGCTATGCAGGGAGTACACCTGTTGTCCTGCCTGCAGTTCAGAACACCGTCACCCATTAACTGATTGAAATACAGAGGTTGAAATTTAGCTTGCATTACTGTAGATAACATCAGTAAATACACTTAGATGTTATGAAACAATTTAAGGTGCTGAGTTTCATAAATAAGAATGCTAACATACTAACATTTTATAGCATCTTTATAGGTTTTTCTTTGTTATCCCTGGTAAGCAGGACCACTACATCCTTCTTTACTGAACCTGGTAATATTAAGTTAAGACAATGGCCAGGTGTTTCTGTACATAAAACAGTTACATTTTTCTTCATTCGGAGAAGAAGTTTTTTGCATATTAACAGTGGAATTAAGGGAATGCCCAGTTTTAACCACTTCCTCCTGCCTTGTCCTGCAGAAGCTGCTCTGCTAATGAAGGGCTGAACTGGATTTCCCTGCTGTTTTCCCCAAACTAGCAGAAAAACCTTGGGGTGTTCCTCACTGTGTTTCTCCTGCTGCTTCGTGCTTCTTCAGTCAGGCACCATATTGAACAAGATGGAGTACATGGCCTCTTGACTTCATTGGGATTGTGAATGTCAAATAGGGCATGGATAACCACTAAAACACACTTCTCTCATAGGAGTGTTCAACAGCATTGCCTTTTGATGGGTATTGCTAGAAAAAAAAAGCTGTAGTTGGCTTGCACCTCTGAAGAACTGCTAGATAGAATGTTTTAAACAACGTATTCGGAGAAATCAAATCAAATAGAACAGATCTGCTATTTGAGTTGGAAGGAACCTACAACTAGTCCAACTGCCTGACCACCCCAGGCTTCCCAACAGTTCAAGCATGATTTTAAGGACATTGTCCAAATGCCTCCAAAATATTGATAGGCTTGGGGCATCAACCACCTCTCTAGGAAGCCTGTTCCAGTGTGTGACCACTCTCTCAGTAAAGAAATGTATCCTAAGTTGGGCTTGATAATGTTCTTTCCAGATGACCATCCAAAAGTACTTTGAGGCAGCCACTGCAAATTCAGTAGTCCTTTTGGAGGGATTTCATCAGTACAATGTTAATATATTCAGGAATATCTCAAAATCAGTTTCCCTCAGCCAGTCTCAGAGCAGCCTATCACTCATAGTATTTCTGCCCGCTCTGTGTGTCTTCCTTAGCCATGAGCTTTCATAAAATCTGCTGATTTAGTTGGGTTGGGATATAACCAAAACATGCTCCCTGACAATCTGATTGAACTTGGAACACCCAATGTGGGAGCATTTCTTTAAAAAGGCACACCAATCACTGTTATGGGATGTGACATTTTTTCTAATAATTAATAAAAAAACTCCCAAGGCATTTGAAAAGCTGACACAAATAACACCCCAAACCAAACAAACACCCCAAGACTAAATTTTATTCCCATAGGTAAGGGACAAAGAGAAGTGAAAAGGCACTGAAGGTAAAATACATGATGCTCAGGGAGATTGGCACAACATTATGAAGCATCTAATTTCAGCTACCAAAGGGGCTCATATTGATTTTTTTTTTTCATTTTCTGTGTGTTCTTTTATAGAGACTTCAAATAGAGTCTCCATTTTGCTCTTATGAAAACCACGTTTCTTGGAGTGCAATGTGGGGGAGGGAAAAGAATAGCTCTTTCTGCTTGAAAAATAGCAGCCTACTTAGCACTTACCAGAGGATTATACGCCCTAATGTTCTGAGAAGCTCCTTTTCAGGTACATAGAGGGAAAATGGATGCCTTGGGAGTATTTAGAAATTATTTAAATCCATGCAGGCTGCTGAGTGTTTTCACATTTGTGCATTGTGAGAGACAGATTCAGATTCTAGCCATTGCTTTTGGAGCTATAAAATTTAAATTAAGGGCAAAGAACATGGAGAAATTCAGAAATACCTCTATTTGTAGGTCATAATTGAAGTTATTGAAAAGGTAGTTACACAGAAAATATTCTCTCTTCAGGGCTGCCCCAGCAGCTAGAGTCTGACTCCTTGATGTTCAGAGAGGGAATATGGAAAACTCCAGTCGTGATCCAGGTCTGAGTGACTGAAAGATCAACTCTTCATTAAGTCAATTTTTTCTGACAGTTTAGAAAACTCTAAATAATTTCAGGATCAAAGGAAGCTATATTAAACAGCACCTATACCTGATTTTATTCCTTTTTTTTAGAGAGGCTGTTATTCTTAAGCAAAAGATGCAAAAGTTCTAAGAGGAATATAACACTTATTAATACAGAAATTTTACTTCAGCCTGAGGAAGGGAGACAACTCACCTTTCCTCACTTTTCCCTAAGTGGTTTTTGAGGAGAGGCTTTAACCATAGTCACTCCAAACTTTTGTCTCCACCATGCCTTCCTAACAGCTGGAGAAGTGTCATATTTTGTGCAGTCATACACTTGTTTACAGTTGTTCCCTGCACTCTGGTTCAGAGATTTAAAATGGCCAGAGATCCTAGCAGACATATGGCTTGCACTGGATCCCTGACAAGTTACTTGTTCTATTGCTTTTTAGGACAATGTTAAAAAAAAATTAATAGCGTTAGAATTTTGGCAGAGGAAAAGAAAAATACTGTAAAAAAAACTATTGCTGTTTCTCAATGTTTGGCACTGTAACAGACCAGAATCTGAGCCATCCAAATGACAGTTTTAGAGAAGGGGGAGGGAAGGAAAGACAGCAAAAAAATTCTCAGGTCTCAAACATCTTTCTGTTTTACCCCACATGTTATCCGACAGAATTAAAAATCCAGCAGGAAATTAAACCCGTACACCTGACAAAGAACTGCTTAGATGTGATGTGTGATTATAGATGACTCATTCCCATTCTGGAAGACTGGTCTCCTTTAAAGATTCTAGAAATCTCTGTTTTCTTTATTTTTTTTTTTCACAGAAGACAATTTACATCTTCATTTTCTAAATATGATCTATAGACAGTGTTTATTTCATACAAAATAGGAAACATAACAAGATTCTTTTAATTTTATTTCCTAGCTAGTCAAGTGATTATGAATTTATATGCCAGGTTTTTAAATTAAAATATTTTAATACCCTGTTTTCCAAGGCTATGGAAAGAATTGCTTCCTAGGTGCCTGTGAACTGTATATTTAAGATCGTGTGGAGACAGCTGGACACTACTGAAAAAAAATCAAAGCAGTGATAACATTGCAAGCAACATAATAATACTTAACCCTTACGTGGCAGGTCTTGCATAAAACTCTACAGTGCCTTCACAATGACTGAAATGACTATTTTTCATAACACCTCTAAGATTCAGAGAACTTCAGCTGCACTCAGTAAAGGATGGAATCACCAGAGGTGATTGCCTCCCGTGCAGAGGACCATCGCTAGTTAAAGTCTTCATCAATAATAAACAGTTCAAGCAGTAAGTTGGTTTCTATCACTGAAACTATCAAGGGATTTGAGTTTTCAGCACGTTGTTCCTGAGCTGGAATGTATCCAAGATATCCAGGTTAAGAGGCAAACTCTGACTTTGAAAAAAATTACTGTATTATGTGATCAAAAAGAGGGCACATCCCAACAGTAGGCCCCATCAAAGGATTAGACCTGCAACACCAGGGTGCTCTTTAATAAACCCCTACCAGAGTATTGACTCAGTGCAGTCTTAAAAGGAAGACTGCAGTCTAGTGAATCACCAGCACTATTTAGTGCAGACTGAGTGTAATGTCACTTCTCTTGAAGATTTGACACGATGAGAACACAAAGTGGTGAGATGTATAGCCTACAACCACCAAGGACTTGTGCTTTCAGGAAACACATTTAAAATATTGTACTAAATTTACAAGGACTATATTCAACTCACTGCTATACTGGGCAATCATTACCATGGTAAGTGGTGCACCTATAAGACTAAGAAGAACCTGCATGCATTACTGTGAGATCCTCTTATTGACTGCCTATAACATTAAACAACTTGAATAGTTCAGAATAGTGATTTTTTTTTTCTGCTCAGTTGCATCATTTATTTGTTTTTGAAAGTTTAAAATGTTTCCAGGATTGATATTGGTAACAAAAGAATTTTTTTCCACATTAAAAGGTAAGGTGTGTGACTGACAAACTCTGTTGTATCCTATTCTCTAGTTGTTATTGATTTCTCACTTCTAATAATAATTACTCCATATTTTTATTCTTTTTAGTGTCTTTTTCCTCTAGTAGGGCCTTTACTGCACATATACACTTGTACTCCCTAGCGCTGTTTAATTCTCCTGCGGATGCTCCCAGCACCGCCCCCTCCTTGCCTGGTTGCCTGACAAGGGTTTCCAGCCCCCAGGTCCTGACAAGGCTCGGGGGTGATGCTCAGGTATCCCTGCACAGCTGGATCTAACACTGACTCCGGGACTATCTCAGTCACCACCTCTGCCACCCCATGGACTATTGTTTTGAAAGATAGAGTATCTTGCTATTTTTGTAAAAATCAATTATAGATAGCCAAAACTACACATGGTTATGTTACTGTAGAGTAGTAACTTATAAATTTGATGGCAAAATTCTGACATGTTCCAGCAAACGGCCTGGAGTTGACAGCCTGTCTCCTTGTCTGAGGAGCAATTTTCATCTGCTGGCCCCTCTGAGTTTTGCTAGAAAACAGCTCTTTTTCTCTTCAATGGGAAGAGGCTGGACCAAAACACAGTCGAGTGAGGAACTGGAGACAGGAGATGTACTGAAGAGAAGACAGAGCATAGGACAATAGTGAGAGCTAGAACTGGGAACAAATTTTTTTGAAACAGAAAATCTGTAAGGGAAGGAAAACAAGAGAGTGGGGAGTAACTTTAAAAGGAGAGGGATTAAGGAATGAAAAATAAGTCAGCTTGTTTTCAGTGGCAGTAGAGAATGGGAAGCATCTTAGGCATGGTGATAGAGGTACACAGTGGAGATAAAGGATGAAAAGAGGTAGACAAGATTCCAGAACTGGGGAGATGAACATTAACTTCCTGAAATGGCAACTCTTTATACAGCTCAGTAGAAATTCATTCCTTAGATTTTCAGGGTTTTTTCTCCCCCTCAAACTTGCATAAGTAAGGCTTTGCTCAAAGCTTGGTAAGACAGCTGAGATATGAACTCTGATTTTAGGAAATGACAGAATCAACAGTGACTGTTTCTGTCACATTTTATCAGGTTTGGACATTTTTTTTCTTATGTTGCAATGAATGGCTTATATTAAATCTGGGCAGTTATCTAGGGGGAGAGAAGTAAATCTATAGCTATTAAAAATAAAAGGGAGAAGCTGAAATAGAAGGATCAAAGGAGGGGGACATCAGTTGGAATGGGTGCAAGATTTTGGAGCCTTTTCTGAATTGTATTGTTGGTCACAACTGAGCCCAGTTCAATAAAAATTGAAAGTGATAGTCATCTGCTGGCATATGAAATGCTTCAAGTTTTGATAGAAAGCAAAGTATAATTTTCTTGTTTTGACAGAAAAAAAGAGCTCTGTAAACAAACTCCATGGGTATGCAATACAAGTTTTATTGTTGACAGATGGGACATTGTGAATCTTGTGTGGTGAGAGCAGAAGTACAGACAACACACAAAGTTTTGGCACACTGGGAACACCTTCCATGGGAAAAATGGTGTTGCCTTCCAATGACCGCTACCTGGAAGACCACAGGCCACTTCCCAGACTCTTGACACCAGTGGTGGACTTGACACTACTTCAGGATAACTGCAAACCCCTTGCATGCACTACTGAAAAGTTGCAGAAGTGGGATCCTTGGTTTATTTCTTTGACCAAATTAAAGGTGTAAACTAGTCTGCTTTGCTAAAGCCCATCTCAAATTTGCAGTAGCTTTGCTTGTAGACAACTGAGGAGATTTATAAATGTGTACAAAAAACAATATCTGACAGCAGATTCCTCCCTCTTGTATCATCACCATTGCTGGGATACCTTGCAGCATCCTTAGGGAGAACATGTCTTTCCAGTCCTTCACTTGCTCAGCTCAGCCCTCTGATGTGGTTGGTGATTCGTCTCTTTTTGTTCTTCTTGAAGAGCCTGTCTCTTTGATGACAGTCTTTGATGTTCCTGCTTAAAATTCAAAGATACTGCCTTTTTCTACCATAAAAAAGAAAGTTTTAAAGCAGAGCAGAGGTCATAGTCATAAATAGAGTTCATAAAATCAAACAAAATTAATTAAGATTGTATCGTCAGATTCCTCATAGTTTCTAGTGCGGTAAAATTCACTGACAGTTTAGGGATTTTTCTGTATATATTTTTGAATTTAGGTTTCAGGTTTTTTGGGTTTGGTTTTTTTTTGATACTACTATATGTTTACACAATTTAGAAAACACATGAATTATTGCAGTTTCAATTAATCATTTCAGCTGGTATTCATGGATTTATTACAGTCATGACCATAGTTTCAACTCTTTCAGATGTAGCTTACCTTACTGAAAGACATTATCCCTGCTGTTGAGAGCATTTGTTTACAGAGAGGAGAGGTCTCCTAATAATATCATCCATCTTTTTTCTCCTTAGGAATTCCTCCAAATCATTTCTTTCTGGTTCCTGGAGGATTTACCCAAACTCTGCAGTGGCACAACAATGACAAAATAATCTTAAGAAGATACCCCCAGAATCGGTAATTTATTTTACTAAGGATGAGGCCATGATGATTTTTTGCCTTTTCTTTTATACCCCTTTTATACCTTTTTATAACTTCTGTATTCTTAGTGGGTTTTTTGCCTACATTCTTGGACTTGTTTGTTAAGCTAAGAGACTAAACATTTTAGAAGTTTTCTAGTTAGAGATCAATATGCCCCAGACCCCAAGGTCCTCTCCAGAACACATTTTGTAAACTAAGATAGAACCATCCAGGGGAAAGTTCCTTGGGGAGGGGGCGCTCATTCAAGCCTCTCACTGGGGAATTTATGATAGATATGCTAATTAAAACCTATAATGTGATACCAGACCTTTTGTGGGTGTGCATTGCGGGGTGCATTGAGGTGCATTCGACCTGGACGTAATGCACCTAAGGATCCTCAAAATAAATACCAAGGTAAAATCCCTTTTTCCCTTCTAACCATGTTTGACTCTTGATTTTTAAGACCGGAAAAGGCATCAGATACTGACAGTTATGGACAAGAAAAAGTCTTTTTCTTCTAAGGCAATGAATTTTCCATTGTGGCAGCATTTTCAGACATAGGAAGTTGCAGTGCTCAAGGACTGAAATGGGCTCTCTGCAGAGCAGTGTGTCATTCACTGCCTTCCTGTTTGGCTTATTCCCTCTCTGTTATTCCTAACTGGTGTCATAGATTGTCCCTTTTGAATTTTAAATCAACGAAATATGCCATTAATATAATAGACTCCCTGACTTGCATGAGTTTGAATGATCAGAAAATTCCTTCCCTGGTAAGGATTTTTAAACTGTAATGAAGAATTAAAAAACCTTCACTGCATGTCAAGGAACCTGCCAGGTTTTCCTAAGCTCTTTCTTTTATAAGGTAGGAAAGGGCAGAGTCCAGCTGTTAATGGAAATTATAGAGGAGAGCTAGAACTTTGCCCAGCAGAACTGTTTGGGCTCTACACAGGCCAGTGAGCTGTAAACAAGTTCAAAAAATGTGTGCTTGGAAAGAACTATTCATGCATTATATCACTGTATATATTTCCTCAGAAAACACCAAATTAAGATTTCAACCACTCTGGCTGGCATTACAACAACTTGGATGATGAGCTAGGAGAGGATACTTGTGCAATTTCCTGAGCAATATGGTTGTATATAGAAATTTCATGGTTAGAGTGACTAATAGCGAAACTAGGCTTGTAATTTTTACAGCAAAAAAAAACCCAGCTCTTCCAAAAAGCATCAGAAAGTGGAAATTTCATCTCTGAGGAGTCCGACACAATTGTGTGGGGTGTTGAGAACATATTAGCTATAAGCCGTAGTTCTATTCAGAGCTTCACTCTATAAATGACATTGTAACTGCTTTGTTTAAAGAAGCAAGTGAAGATTTGTAATTCGTGCTGCAGGATTCACTGAAGAGAGTGGGACATAACAAGCAAGCCTCATCTTGCCCGTTACTTGGGGAAATGAAATATCTATTTAAGGCAAGTGCTTTGAGGCATGTAAATTTTAACGTTCAGACTAGCTCTCAAACAGTATAGATTGAATATGTATAAATAACTGGCAACAGTTACACCGTGATATTAACCCTCATAAAGCTTTTATCCCAGCAATGCCTCTGCTTGTCATCTTCCAGGATGTATCTTTGAGGATTTGTGTTGGGAATTACAATGATGGAGAGTATGAGACAAGTCCTGTACCTTCCGCAGCTCAACAAGATTCTAAGGAAGGTCTGGGACCTTCAAGATCAGAGGTGTAGGTAAAGGGAAACACTGAGATTCAGCTGAGTACAGGTAATTCACCTCTTTACCTGTTCATCAGAAAAATTAGGGAATAGGGGAAGTGGGAAACAGGGCAAACTGAGATCTGAGGAAGTGTCAAGGGCATATGGTAGAACAGACAGAGGAAGAGATGGGCAGATGTCTGTTCCTCTGCCCATGCCTTGGCTAGTGATGAGAAGTGCAGCTACCACCATCCACAGCCCTGTACCCACAGGGTAAGCCCAACCCAGTGACTCTAGAAAAGTGCCTTTAGATGAGCCATAATCCAAAACTCACAGCTGGTAACAGCCATCTGCAAGTAATTTCATCTACAAGTATCAATAGTTTAGACAAATATCCTCTGCTACATGACACAGGCAAAGAGATTAACAAAGAGTGTGGTCTGGGCAAGAGAACAGGAAATGTGAGCAGCAATCTAGAGATAGACATGTGGCGGTGGGGCCTGGGAGAAGAAAGAGTGAAAAAGATACGCACTGGGTTAATACCTGTAGCCTTTCAAACCCCTCATCTCTCCCTGTTGCCTTTACTGCTTGCACACATAGCTTGACAGTTTCTCTAGTTAAATCATCAGTGCTACTTTCCCCTAATTTTATTTGTGCTTATTTTGCAACCTGAATATATACTTTTAAGATGGTCTCTGCAACACTGAGAAGCACTACATGAAACAAGTTGCACAAGAACCTACCAACATGGAGGCAATTAATTTCCTACTTCTTAGACACAGATCTAGGGAGCAAGAATAATAAAGCACAATGGGTGAAAGCAAATGAAAGAAAAGCAAACAAATCCGTAAGCGGAGCTTCTTGGGGTGGCTTAGAAATACAGCTTTTAAGGTAGAACAATTATTAAAGCTTTTCACTTTGACTGTATTTCTGTTAGTCTTGTGCCAAATTCTGCAATTTTCCTGGCATTAACACAAAAAGGGAGCACCTGCATCTACTTCAAAAATCTGAAAATTCTTGTCTTAAAAATAAAGCCTTCAGATAGTAAGGCATTTCTCTATCACATGTTGTTTTCCTTTATCAATTTAAAACCTGGATCAGAAAATAAATTTTGGGGTTTTTTTATTTGAGGATGTTTTCCTTCCCAGGGGCTTTTGGAACTCGAAGGTAGAAAATCCTTAGCTAGGGATATATTTTATTCTTGAACAGTGAAATTGCATTCAGTTTTGACTCGTGAGAATTACTTACAATAATTAATTGCCTTCAGTAATATGTGTTGATTGGGAAGATTCTTCAGTGTGTTAAAACTATTGTCTAAAAATGTTCTACAGAGGATTGCTCACTAGCTAGGTCAGCATCTCTAGCACCAGTTGCATCACCTACTGTGTCCTAAAATAACTCTGGACTCAGTATATCACCAGTGTCACTGTCTCACTTTGTATGGGTCATCCTTCCCACTCCCTCATATCTGCTGGGTGGAGAAAAATACACAGAGCTCTCTGGGATTCCAGCCCCACTCCTGTGGTGAGATGATGCGGAAAGTCATCATGGGAAGTTTCCAGATTCCTCACTTCTTCTCTATGTGTGGGTGTTAAGTGCAGGAGAAATCCCAGATGACTATTTGTTGGACTTGATTCTTCGGCACCATCCCTTGGAACAACAGACTTCTCCTTTCTCAGCTGCTTATGAGCAGGTATGCTGTAAAATATCTCTTCTGGAGGTATGCAGTCCAAACACTCCTCGTACTAAATGCTGGGTTTGCTATGAAAAGGTATGCCATACTTAAATTGAAAGGCCAAACTTCTGAAATATAGGGTGTTCCTGTCATTATCTTCTCTGTGTAACCTTAATTTACATACAAATTTGTATGGACAGCTACTGTTCATAAAGCTTTCACCACAGGAGCCAGGTCTTGGTAAAAATATATTCTGCATGCAAAGGAGACAGAGCTAAGGATTTCCAGACAACCATGGAAAAGGTATTTTCCAAGCTATTAATCTTCAAATCCTGTGGAGCAGCCAGGATTTCTGGTGTAGATGCAGAAATCCTTAAGCAGTATAGAATAATGGAGGGTAAACATAAAGCTGCTCATCACAGAAGGATTTCAAAAGGACTTTTGAGGCTGCTCACCCAAAAAGGCAGGACTCTTGCCAATACTAGGTCAGATCAGCCATGACTGTGTGTAGCTGCAGTTTGAAAACCTCAAAAAATAGATGGAAATTTCAAAGTTTACCTGCACAGCTTGACAGGGCTACACTGCAAAGGTTTTCCTCCCACTGAAAAGTTTTACCTTAAGTCTTTTTTTTTTTTTACTGCTCTTCAAGTAGTTGTTGCCTGCTCTTTGACCAAGCCTAAGACTCTTCAACAGTCTAAGGATCTCTCAGTATTTCCTTGTGGCCCAGTAGGTTGCCCAAAACTTGGTGCACTTTTTCACATGAATCCTCCCAAGCTCCAGGCAGATGGGAAAAGCAACCTCCTCATCTTTTAGGCAACTCCTTTCAACACAGGCTGATCTTCATTTTACCTTATTCACAGGGAGAGAGTATTCAGAGTCCAACAATAATCTTCTTTTCAGCAGGACTACTACTAACTCTTTAATCACATATGAGCTTATACTATCCCAAGAACAGAAGTTTGCTTGTCTCCTTATCGGACATCATGAATTTTCTGTCATCCCAGTTCTCTAGTTTATCAAAATCCCTGTGGATTCAAGTTACGACATTCATTGTGCAAGTAACTCCCTCTAATTTAGCATCATTGCTAAATCTGCAGGTTGTACATCCAAGGTGATCACCTAGGTCATTGATTAAGACACCAAACAGTGAGAAAGAGCAGCCATTACACTGTTCTGCTCACTCCTGGCCACCAAGCAGATGCTGAGCTACTCACTGATAAATTTTAAGCCCAGAGGTACTGTTGATTGTTAGCCCATCTAAACATCATTTCTTCCAGTCCACAATTCCTCAGCTGCCATCTGGCAAAGTACGGAGTCAAAAGCTTTCCTAATGCTGAGATACATGACATCCACAAACCTCACTTTGTTGTAGGAGGCACCCAGGTTTGCTGAACATCATTTGTCCCTGGTAAGTCTGGGGATTGCTGATTAAAACTGCAAGGTTTTTGTTCTTCACATGCTTGCAAATGCAGCCCAAAAAGACAGGCTGTGTGATGTTTCCAAGGTCTGAGGTGAGCCTGGCTGACCTGTAAGTGCCCAGACCCTTCCTCTTGCTGTTTTTAGAAATGGCACCCAGTGTCTCTGTGCAAACCATCCAGGGAACTGTGTGTTTTCTCTGTGAAGGGCAGGGTATCCTGGAATTGTTTTGCCGTGACAGAAGGGTCTGAGCCTGGGAAAGCACTGTGATCATGGCAGCATACAGTGAGCTCTTGCTGCTCCTTCAAAATTTGGAGGAGACAGTGTAAATTTCATGCCAGACCGTGCCCATATGTGCAGAGGTATTGATCCCAGCTGACTGTTATTTGTGTGCAGTCATACCAGCTTTTGACTTCTCACTTAGACACCTGAATCAGAAGGACAAGTCACCACATACACAATAATTCCTCTACTAAATAATCCAGAACTCTCATTTTAATCAACATTTTAGCTCAACTTCATTCTGTGTTCTTCCCTCTTGGGGGTATAATGGTAATAAAGGAATCTGAATCAGTCCCCTGAGTTAAGAAATTGCTCCCTTAGGCAGTGTGACTTGTCCTGCTGAGTTCAACTGGAAATTTATTTTGTTGCATAAAACAGAAAAATATGATTCCTATACTGTTAATACTCGGCTGCATGTTTGCACTTTGAGCATTTAATGAATTTCAGTTCAACAAATTAATTGCCAGTTTAGCCTGAAAATGTTTCAGAGGTCCTTGGGAATAAGAAAGAACACAATTGCATTCCCTCATCAGCAGGGATCAGCACATGACCTCTGCAGCTAAGGCTGTCTTAAGAAAAATGTTTTGTCTATTTAGAATAGCAATCACCAGGCCAGCAAAGCCATCCTGTAAGTCACTTGCTAAGGGTGATTTTGCTAATTGTTTCTGGGCATTAATGAAAAGAAGATAATTCAAATTTCATCCGAAATAATTGACTGTCTACTTGAAAACAGTCACAGAGCCATAAAGTTTTGAAACTAATTAGACTCTTTTAAAAAACTTTTTTTTAGAAAAATATTTGAAGATTGATTGTTTTAGAGGTAGTTGTACTTGGAAGTGCCTTTGTAGTCTTGGTCTTTAGTTTTACATCTAGTGCACTGTGAAAAACTTTTGTCCCACTAGAGGCTTCCTGCAATGTAGGCAGGCACTGAACTGCTCATCCTTGATCCTTTGGCTTAAGTGGCAGGATGGGGAATATCTACACAGAGAGCACAAGCAGCAGCAGCAGTCTGTGCTGTGGAAACACTACATTTCAAGACTGGGAACATTGACAGTATGAACTCAGGAATCCTCTCCCCTTGGATTTAGCTGTTTCTAAACCTCAGCCTTAAGAACGTCCTTCTGCCCCATAGATGATACTGCTACAAGGGATAACAAACATGAAATGCTAACAGAGGTTTTTGGAGAGTGCCACTGGAAGGCCAAATGAAAGCTTTGGGAGAAGCATTTTGCGGCTTTGTACCTCCCAGGTTTGTGATTCTGGATCCCATTAACAGAAACACAGGAAAAAATCCATCCCAGCATGGATGCTACTGGAATGGTGTTAATTGAGGGCATGGATCATGAAAATATTGCCAGCTCTTGTCCCTTGTTACAAGTTGTTGATTTATATGGGAAATGAGAGCTACAAAGGTGTGTTTGCGGATAAGTATTCATGTTTCTCTCTTGGTATAAAGGGCTGAGAATAGAGGTGAAAAAGCCAAGAAATGAGAAGAATACAGAAGATACCCACACATCTAGTGAATATTATCTTGTTCAGTAAGTGACATGCTAATTTCCTCTTTGAGCATACATACTGTGGCCCTGCTAAAGTTTATTATCAAGTAAATTAAACTGGAACCTTTGGTATCTCAGTCAGTCCAGAGAATAAATGCATTTCATTATTATTTTTTCAAAAAAATAGAAAAGAAAATTGATTTTATTTTCAAAAAAATAGTCAGGTGGAGCAATGCATGCTGTCTGTGTTGTATTTTAGGTGCTTTATCATGCAATTTCCCATTTCTACATGAAGTTGCTAAGAAGCTAAAGCAAAATAGCAAAAAAATAATTAGAATTCCAATTTCTTAAAAGCTTGTCACTTTGGCTGTACATTAACTGGCTCTTTAAATAAAGTGAAGTGATGGATGAAGGAGGAAATATGTAACTTTGTCCCACATCTCTGAGCTACTCCAGAAGATAAAGTTCTGCTTTACTCACTGTCCTTGTTTCAAAAACATACAGCAATGTGTTCACAAAACTGTGATCTAAACTTTTAGCTTCCATGTATGAGACTTCAGTAAAGAGTTTAAAAAAAAAATGTTTCCCCAATTCCAAAAGACAATTGTTTTATCACTGAGAGTTTATGGTCTTTATGCAGAAGAGTTTCATTTTTATATACGTCCTAAAGTTAGAAAACCAAAAGACCTAGCCATGAGTATTCAAACCAGCAATCATGGCTATTTCTTTTTTGAAGCCTGACTGCAAGGCATGTTCAGTTGTCTTGGTAATTTATATCTGTATTTCTCAGAGTTCCTCAAGTAATTATATTTTTATGAATTTGCTTGGATTTCATTTGAAGTAGTTAGAGCACTGTATGCTAGGGAAGACAAAAGAAGGTTTGGCATAGAGGACATGTTAGTTATTTATCTGTGGTGACATTCAATCTTCTTTATTCTTTGTAAATCTGCCATTAGCAGGTTACAATGAACTTGACTCCCTAAAATCTGTAAGGTCTCAGTAATACCTTAAAATCAAATTGTTTTGCAAACTCCTCAATACACTGTGTAAGAGAATTTCTCTGAAAAATTAATTTAAATAGTCCTTGAAAACAGAACACTGAATGTTTAAGCCTTTGTCAGGTAGTTTAGGGTTTTGTGTTGTTTTGGTTTCTTTTTTTTTCCAAAAATGTAATATTTCCTAAGAAATAAAGAAATTTTTTCTGGTGCCCTTGCTGAACTGACTGATGACTCTATGTGGGTGTCGCTTATTGTGGTTATGCAAAAGAAATCATGAGTCACAAGCAAGTGGAAGAAAGCAGATGCTGTAGGCACTGCCACCAACCCTGGGAGCGGCAGTGTGCTGGGGAGAGCAGCAGTTCTCTCCCATTTTGGCTCCTCACTTTTCCTGCACTGTTGCATTTGACATGTCCTTTAAATGGTGAAGAGAATGGCTGCAAAACAGAAAGAGGAGCTGGGACTGAACTAGGAGAAAATACAAAAATAAGATGGATTAGGCAAAATGAAGAAACGGAAACTGAGACGCATACTAGTAATGATAAAAGAATTATAGTGAAATTTGATCAGGGACCAGTTTATTACAACCCCCAAATCTAGAGTATGATTTGCACCTGTAGCAGCTATTATGAAGGATAATGTTTTCCCACCTCCTTTTCATTCAAGTGAGACAAACAGGATCAGAAGCAAAGCTGCCTTTGAAACAAGTTTCTCATTCTACTAATCCATCATTATCTCCTGAGCTGCTTCCTTCCCCTGTGAGCCTGCAGCAGATGTAGTTACATTGCAAAAAAACATGGAAATCACTTTCCAAGTCATTTCAGTCAGTACTATGAGATTACTTAAGAACTGCAGCACTGACCACTTGCACTGAGTCTGAGACCCTCCATCTGAGACCCTCCTCTGAGCCTTTCCCTCCATCTGACTCACGATTCGTGAGGTATCAGGAGCAAGAGGCGTTGACACAAGACAGAGAAGAATTGCCAAAATCCCAGGACAAATTAAAAAATGAGCAACCAGATGTATGCTGTCAAAATAAAAGGCAATAGCAACACATGAATCTTGTGGTCCTAGAGATATGTAAGTAAAAGAAATCATTGACCAAAAAAGAAATTATTACTCTCCCAGTTTTTTAATGAAGATGTAAAATGCGTAAATAAATAAAGGTTAGGGAGGTTGGATAGTGCTATGACTTTGATGAGGAGCTTAACTGTTACAAATATGGCTGTCCTAGGATGTGTGAAGATCCTTGGCATTGTAAAAGGATGTAGCTATCCTCTGTTTCTCAGTTAATACAGCAAGAAATTGTCCTTCAACCCAAGTTTACTTCAACACTTCTGATCTTGCTGTGGAAAAAAAGGTAATGATTACAGTGTGGCTCTGTTTCTCAGTTCTAGGCCTGGGTACTGGGGGTCCAGAAACCTTACAGAAGCAATGATATTAATTCATTACAGGACCTTAAAGAAATCAATCACCTTCTGGATGCTGGTTTCTATCTCTTTTTGTTGCGAGGATTCATCAACAGTTATGTTTATCTCTCTGTACATTATCTGATAGCATTGAGTGGGAATAGTGATGCTACCTTGTATTACTAATGAACATTTACGTCTAATTTTTTTTTCATTGCAAGAAATACAAGTTTATTGAATGGAATTATCTCAGATTTTGTATTCAAATCCATCAGGGGCACTTTATTTATTAAAAAAGTAGCATTGGTAGATATATTATAGCATAAGTTTAGTTAAAAAATGGAGTGTGGAAAAAACCCTTTTGGTGCAAAAATCAATTGAATACAGTGCTGTCGCAAATAATCCCAAGACTAAGGTTTTTGTTCTGCACTGCTTGTGGCTAGTTCCTACTCCAGGCAGTAACTAATAGCTTGCAGTTTGGCCTTGATTTTCTGGGATAGCTGAATAGTGCTTAAAACAAATTTGAATTAGAAGGAAGAGGCATTAAGACACTGAAGCATATCCCTGAACCTCAGGTAACAAATGCCAGCCTGTGTCTGTGAAACACATTAAAGTAGCTTCAGGACTGCTGTCATTCACGCTGTCTGCCTGCTCCTGAAGTGCCACTGGGGCTGCTGGAGAGAAGATGAATGGAGTGACTCTTCAGCAATTTCTGGTGGCTTAGCTTTTGGAGGGGTGGCCTGGCACAGAAGTAACCATGGCTCTTTTATGACATGGTGACAAGCTGGTTGCTTATTAAGCCGGTAAAAACTGGAAACAGGCTTGTCATCTGGCTGAGAGAGTTTAAATGCACTCACTGGATTTTGGTTTAACAAAAGTGCCAGTGTCCACAAACTTCCAAATTTGAATATTACTGAAAAGCAAAGCACACACTTTTTCTTTACCCTTCAAAGAAATGACAGACTAGCTGCCAAACTTGACTCTCTTTTGTAATGAAATATGTGCCACCAACTTTCTCTATATTATAATCTTTAGATTTACTAATTAATGCCCTTCAGGGCTGTTAGGTGAGAAGCTGATGGTCAGAATATGAGTTCTTTCCACAACACTTCATTCAGAGGGGTAGTCAAGAAGACCGAACTCTGTCCAGTGTAATATTCTCCAAGAGCAACACCTTGTTCAAAAAACATTAGCCTTACAGTTTCCTGACAGCACTCTTCTTTATGAAATTATCCTCCTAATTGCTGCCAAAAGCAGAAGTCTGCTATTAACAGAAGGCTGGTGCAGAGCCCAGAAGGCAGGATATTCTGCACGCTTTGGGCAGCCTTTCTTTCTGTTCTTAGATGTTTCCTTTTATCCTCCAAACCTGTGCAAAGCCAGGTTTTCTCTTTTACTGCAAATGGACCATTTTGAGATAAATATGTGCTAGAAAATTGAAGCACTTTAATTCCCACATCCACCAGACTAATTTTTGTGGCATGGCAATGTTTGACAGATAGAAAAGTTGTTGGGTTTTTCTAAGAACTTAAGAAATGAAAGGAAATAAGCTTATAACAAACCTTGTCTCTGAAACTGCAGGCTGCTTGTGAGACTGACAATGCAGAAAGTGCTCTGTGCTGAAAGCCTGTAAATTCTGGGAAAAAAAGGTATGTGAAACACAGAAAGGAATAACAACAAAACTAATGCAGCATTTCAGTCTCTTTTTTTCCAATCCATAAATGTTTCCATTTATATATTTATTTATGTAGGTGGTGATCTCCTATACTTTTCACAAATTGACACACAGAACATTGCTATGCAGACGGGACAAATAACCATGATACAACAGAAGTGACCAAAAGCCTTAAACATCACTGGGCAAGGAATATTTTCTCCACTCTTGCATATGTCTGGGCAGTACATATATATATATATATATATATATATATATATATATATATATATATATATATATATATATATATATATGTGTGTGTGTGTGTGTGTGTTTGTATATATATATACACACATGTACATAAATGTATGCGTATATATAAACATATATGTGCTGTAAACAAAGATAATCATGTGGTAATCCACAGCCCTATATAACAGTCTTTATAGTTTTATGATTTCTGCATGCAGGTTTTGCCACACAGCTTGCACTATGGTTTGTTTCTACATCTCTTTAGGCTGTGTTTCCATCATTCCAAATGTGCAGTAGCAGACAGAGTTCCAATCTGCCAGGTTCTTCTTTTTCTTTTCTCTATCCTCTGTGAATTAACATTCCAGGCAAGTGACTTTGTCACAAACAGAAAATGTAAGAATAGGTAACCTCTATGTTGTGAAATTCAATTCTTGTCACTTGGTCAAAAAGAAAAAAATTTTTACTTTTCCTTTTTGTTTTTCAGTCATATTTAAAAGGCAGTGATAATCCATCCACAATGGATAGCAATGTGTCTCTGTTCCCAGATTTATAAACAGGAATCTATAATGCAAAATTTGTTATAAGGTATAGTTATCTCAGACACATGGTCCTAATCAACAACGCATTAATTAGCAGTACTGAAAAATGCATCAGAAGAGATATCTTTAATTTTTTGCAAAATTTTACTCTTGATGTCCCTGAAGTGGGTCAAATACCTTCATCAGTAAAGCAGACATTGACCAAAATTTCATGGATGTGTGATCTACGGTGGTCATTTTTCTGAATATGAATAATTACACATTACATAAGCCATTAATTGTCGGGGATGTTTGGGGGGCTTTTTCTCAGTTAAAAAGCCTTAGAAACCCCAGAATTCCTTCTTGAGAGTTGATATTAGTTGTTAGAAAGGCTGTTGCATGGAGACCAAGTCTGTCTGGTGAGCAGCTATGTCCAGACCACATCGAAACACTTATCTTGTCTGAGGAGCTGATGTCTGAACAGTACCCTTCTGCTTCAGAGGTCAGGTTTTGACATTATAAATGGGGCTTATTTTTTGCAGCCACCGCCTTTCAGTCTCCAGAGTTAGCAACAAACCCTTCCAGGCATATTTGTAGGGAAACAGGGCATTCAGAATCACTCCTTGTTCATTTGAAAATGAAATGAGTTAGGCAATGTGCTCTACATGTTTGTCCCAAAGGCTAGTATTATTGCTATTTAACCAATGGCTGTCATTTACTGAAATACCAAAACACATATTTAATTTTAATGTTACTGTCACATCTGAATTGATAAGTTAGGTATGCAAATTTGATTTCAAATGAGAAATTAAGTGGCTAATCAGCTGATTGCTGCACTCATAGTATTTCATTAGCATTTTTGGTCATACATTATTATTTATCTTTGACTACTGGGTAGTTTTACTCTCACAGCACGTTATTTAATCCAACCTCTATTTTTCTTGTTACATTTAATTAAAACTTGTGAAAAAAACAGTTACAAGGGAAACAAAACTACTGTTTTAAAATAGCCTGGTATATACCTTGCAGAGGTAGAAACAATGCTACATAAACATGTCTGTGGATGTAAGATATCGCACATACACCTTCAGCACACAGGCCATTCTATTGAACTAGAACTTTCATATTTGCCATTGAGTGCTAAATTTATATGAATGAGGTAAAACAAATCAAAGACAGTAGCTATTTGATTTTTTACTTCTCCAGCATTTGTGCTTTGGATTGGTTCCCATTGTTTCAAGCATTCGTCATACTGCCAAGCTACCAGCTGGTCCATTGAACTCAGGTTACTCCTGAGGCATATTAGGGGAGGTTTTTCTTACATCCACTTCTCTAGTTTAATCTTCAAGTTTCAATCCTTGGATGATTATTCTCTGTGGAAAGCAATTAGCATATCGATGGAATTTTTTCCCCTGCAACTCATTTTTTTGTATTGTAGATGAATTTGGAAGAATGCTAAGAAGAGTGTTTAAGGCTCTTATAAGCCACTAACTTCCCTTTTTTAAAGATGGAGATCAGGGTAGAGAAAGTTTGGAGGGAATATACATTGTCAGAACTATCTTTTTGCCTAGAAACTCCAGTAGTTCTTGGCCTGGAGGCAAATTTTACATTTAGTGAGGAGCAACTTCTTTATACATGAAAACCCACACACACTTGATAAGTCAATATAGACAGATCACACATTTTGAAATTCCAGAATATAAATGCCCTGTCATTTTCTCTGAATGTGGAGTGGAGGGAGAGATCTTCCTGCCATTGCAGCTCTGAGCTGCTGGGGCTGTTCACCCCCGCACTGGATGAGTTGCGTGCTTTTCCAGTTCTCTTCCTGCCAGCAGTTTGCAAGACGAAGCTAACTAGATATTATGCTCAGAGAACAAGGCAAAGCTGATACAAAGACACTGGAAAGGTGCATGGAAAACTAAGTGAGAAACTTAGACTGTGAGTTGGACTCGGGGGGGGAAATTGGGAATTTGGCATACAGCTTCTGTCAGAGACTTTTAAATGTTTTTGGGCAAGACCAGGAACCTCTGAGAGTAGCCAATGCTCTTGGTCTCTCAGGCAGCTTGCACAGTGACGTAGGAACTTGTGAAATGTGAAAAAAGGAGAAATGGGTCTGAAAAGAAGCTTCAGTGCCAGCAGGACAGCAGGAACTTCTTAGGCAGTGATAGTGGGAAGCAAAGCTGAGGGAGGTAGCTGAAACAGATACAGAGTTTAGAAGACAACTGAATACCTAGTGAGACAAGAAAAATATAATCAAGCTACCAGAAAGGGAAAATGAGACTAGTTAACAAGACTACTGGGTGAGAGAGAAGGCAATGTGGCAGTGAGTGGGCAGCAGTGCAGAAAAGTAGAGGGTTGATTATGCAAAAGAACCAGGAGTAGGATGAGAAATTAGAGTACTTCTCTGGGAGTAATGAAGTGAGAGGATGTGTCTTAGGAGCAACCAGGAGTAGAGCAGAGGCAGTTGAGGACCATGGGCACACTGAATCATGCTAGGAGAAGGTGGGGAACAAAACATCAAAGTCTGTTCCCAGTAAAGCACACTTTTCTATAGAGCCTGGCACTGGACCTGAGATCCAGGGCCTCTTGCTATACCTTTCCAAAAAGCGCAAGGTGTCCATGAATTTGCAACAGATGTTACTCATGTCAGTTTTCTCTATTTAAACAAGATAATAATAAAATGGCAGTTTGGTCTCCTTTAGGTGTGATTGCACCTGATCAGAGACCCAGGAAGGTCTCGATTCATACCAAGACCTCTGACACCAGCTATACAGTAGGGTGAAATGACAGCTCATATGTTGCAACATACTACAGTATAAAAATACACTATGGTGTGTTCCACACCCGTGTCTGTTTGATACTCACTGTTTTTGCAGTCTGTGATAGTACCAGTTCTCAGGCCCAAAATCACCATATCTACATAAGAAGTCAAATCTTGTGATTTGGATGACACATACGCAGTTGGGATTGCTGAGAGAATTTAATTCCAATAGAACAGGGAACACCACCATGACATACACAAAAACATTTTGCTTGCAATAAAGCATTAGAAGAGTGCTGTCCAATAGGTCTAGATGTGGTGGGATGGGCAAGTGTCAACCCGAACACCATGTTGAACCTTGGCTCCTTTCCCCACCCTGATAGTGAACCTCAACCTTAGCCCTCAGACACCCATGCCTGTGACAGTAATTTTCCTACTCTAAGTCTTGTAAATCTTGACAATGCTGAATAACTACCTATCTTACAACTAAATATTGTCAAGATTCACAAACTGCCATTCTTTGGCTTTTTCTATTAGGTAGCTGTTTCAGAGACTATTAGATTAAGCTTTGCACAACACAGGATGCCACTGGCAAAAGCACTGCCACAAGTACTTTTCCAGAATTCCAGTCTCTAGAATATCCCCTTAGATATGGGGAACTCAGCTTAAATTATTAAACCAGGTGCTGGACTGTAATGACTGTAATGAATGGCACTCTTTGGCTGAAAAAAATCAGTGATTTCTGCTGAATCTTCTCCATTGTCACTAAAAGAGTTAAAACATTCAGTTGAAATAGTATCAGAACTTGTTCCCTTGGTTTTGCACCTACTACCCGTAAGTGCATGTCCTGAGCATTATGTGTGTGGAACATCCAAATTGTATTTTGAAGAGCACCAGAGAAAAACCTTAAAGAGATTAAACTTCAGAAGAGTTTATTTTATGTGTAGTGCCTGAATCCAAAACCTGAAAATGAGGAGAAGGCAAAACAGTCACAGTCAGCTCATTAAGTGAGGTAGGGGAAAAAAAAAAAAAGAGTATATAATTGTTAAATTGGATAATATATCATCTAGTAGATGTGCATGATATTGAGTACTCTAGCATTAATTTCTTCATTTCTAAATTTTCGAGTGTTAGACTTCATGATCTTTTAATGTAGCTCTGCATTTAATATTTTATATATGACTTAAAATCTGACAGATGGCAAGCTTTTACAATTATTATACCTTTATTTCCTCAGAATGTGACCTAGTCGTTTTTGGAATACATGCCTAAGGGAAATATTGGTTGTTTCAGTGGCTGTGTAAGTTAAAACTGTAGCATACAATATAATGTAAAGGATAATTCTATAGAGATAAGTCAGAGGACCATATGACTTCACAGGGCTTTTTCTATTTGTGCTTTGTGTGGTTCTGGAAAAGGGAGTTATCTTTTCTCTGTGTTATCCTGCTGCTCTGCCTCAGGGAAAGACTGGACTTGGACAGGATAAATTAATTTTCATTTGGACTGTGTCTCTCTCCCTTTCTCCCGGCATCACATTTGAAGTTCCTGTGTTGTGTGATCAAAAGGCATGTGAAGCAGAAAGTCAGTCAGCTCTGCTACCATCAGCACAACTGTGTACAATACAGATGGTACTAGGGATTATGGAGATACTATCTGACCAGTAAAGAGAAGAAAAGCACCCAGTCTTTAATAAAATGGTTGTATCAGTGGGAGTGGAGAAACATTTGGTCAGTGTAGACAAGGTAACACTTAGTAAAAAGCTTAAGGATTAACTTCTAAACTCTAGGTGATGTGGAGAAAGGAAAAAGGTAATTTTTATCTTCTGAAATCAAATGCATTTTCTTCCCAGGGCACAAAACATCCCACACAGAAAAGCAGTGTTACAAACATGAACCTAATGAAGCAATAATATCGCTTTTTATCCTAGAAAATCTCCACAGCCTTCACCAAAAGCTGCCTTGTGGATTTCATTTTCCCTTCATCCCAAGGCACACAGTTGTCTGGCCTTTGTCTTCAAACTTCTCTCTGCCATGTAGATGAGTTCATATATCTGCTCTGTCTTTTCTTCAGCTTCCTGAAGCTGGAAGGGAGGACAGGAGGTAGTTTCCCATGAATGGACCAGCCAAAAATGTGTTTACCATGAATGATACCACTCAGTTCTGCAGGCCTCAAAACACCATTTAGTATTGTTACTGCAAAATAGTGTTTATCAGGGAATTCAGTTGACAGGCTGAGAACTCTTTTTGAAATAGTTGTTGTGTGGTTTTGAAGAGCTCACTTCTTCTTTTCAATCCAGAAGAAAAATACCTATAAACCCTCTGCAAATTTACTTTAATATTGCAGCAGATAACAAAGAAATCTATGCAAGAGAGAAACACACTTCTGCAATTGTTCCAAAATTCCAAATTCTGTTTGGCAGTGTAGTTCAGACTGCTTTATATTAAGTTATTTTGGAGGCTACCTCATCTAACAAAACCTGAAGCAGTCGCTCCTTAAATGCTGCCTTGTTGTTTAACAAGTGCTGCCCTTGGTCAAGGGAATAAGAAGTTTCTCCTGCACAAGGTAACATGAAATGAATTTGAAAAATGATCTGCCACTTGTGTTTGCGGGACAAATTTATAAGAGCTATGTCATGGTCAGCAGGGAAGATTAATGGAAGTTGGGACTTGAGTCAATCAGTGTTGAAACACACGAAGCCAATTAAATAAATGGAAACATTTAACAGAGCCTGTATCAATAAATACAGATGAATATTAATGCAGACCTGTAAGATTTGGAGTGGGGAAACAATGTAGAGAATAGAAAATGGTTGAAGGGGAAGAGTTCCACTACATTTCTACTGCTGATCAGCCAGAAGGATTTAGCACTGAAAGCAAAACTGTGCTAGGTCTTGTACAGATAAGCTGGAGCTGTATTATTTTTCCATAATATATCTGTTCTGCCTTTCTCTCATATTTTTCATCTGTAATCTTCACACAGCTTTTATATTTTTTGGGTTTGTGTTGCTTATAATATTGACTCCTAATAGAGAATACACATAAATTCTTATGTTTAATTATATGATCAAGGCAAAATTCGTGATTGGATTTTGAAATGTACAGCTACAAAACACCACAGGATAGTTAATACATGAGGGCATTGCATTTTCCCTAGGTCAGTTATTCACTGGGTAGCAGTTCCTTCTAACTGTGTATAATAAGAGCATGCTTATGACTGGGGAAGTTTCTCTAGACTACTTAACTTTCTGAATGTTTCCAGAGACCCTATTTATAACTTGAGAAGACAAGGTTGTTGATGATGATAGGATTCTTAGGACTGCAATTAGGCAGGTCTTAAGAGATGTTTAGGTTTAGCTAATGCTGTAGATGTATATTTTGAGCATGAAAAAGTACTGGGCAGTGCTTGAAGGGGGTCTTACTGTGACAATAAGGAGTACAGTGGTGAAATACAAATACTGAGGATTAGTAAGTGGTATACAAAGATATTAAAATTCTTACATCAAAGAAAGTGGTGCTCAAAAACAATGTATAGAGTTTGGTGTGCTGGAGGAAAGAATATGTTATTCAGATTGGAAATCTGGCAGAAATTTGGAAAAAAATTAATGATTATAAAAATTATGGGGCATTTTTTGTCTTTCGAATGACTGAAAAGAGAAATACATATTCAGAATAAGAAATTGAATAATTTGTGTCTTTCTCCTCCACTTCCTGGCCACAGCATTAGTAACTGAAACATACACACACACACACATACACAAGATTTTGAAAAAATATTAAATTTCTTTAAGAACTTGATTTCTGCATGGCAACCAGTTATCCTTGGGGTGTTGCTTTCTTTCATAAGGGAACACTGCTAGAAGGGCTCTAAAAAAGCTTCCTTCTGCAGAATCCTAATTGAATTAAAGCGTCCTTCTGAGCTGGGATGTGTCCCTGAAAGACAGAAGAAACAGAACAGAGCATTGAGCAGTTAAATTCACCTTTCTGTATCTCAGCTCCAATAAGTTGGTGGATGGTATGACCTCAGAGAGGTTCATCTCACTGCTAAGGGGAATTGTTCAGCTGAGTCAGAGCAGACAGGAAAACAAGCAAACAAACCACCACCAGCAACAACAATGAAAACTACTGCTTCTAATTACAGACTGAACTGAAAAGGGTCAAAATTTACTCTCTGCGCCTGATGTAGTTGCTTATAAAATTCTACAACTAACATAATGTAGAGCAGTTTGAAATTTCATTTCTCTTTTTTAGTTCTAAGAGGCACCTTTTTATTGCTTTACAATGACAAGAACATCAAATGCTCAATATTTTTAGAAGTTAAGTAGGAAAATAAGTTTGCTTGCTGCCTTCCTCTCTTTCCCAGCAGGGCAATGGAGTACCTGCATACAAATAAGAACACAACTTCGACCAGTGTTAGAAAAGAGGGGGAAATATCCATTACTTAGCAAAGAAATGGGTTTTAAAATTTAAATCTAGTGTGGAGGTAATAAGAAAACTGACTATGCCAAAAAGGTCTACAAACACAACCATGTTGTCTATAGACTTTTCCTCCCCCACTTCATTCTTAGGATGCTTGAATTGACCTACTGTAGCTTGACAGCTCCACAAAAATGACCATAGCAATGTCTTTGGTTTTAGACACCCTTTAGTTTTCAGGCCAGCTAAGTTTTATCAAGGCAACCATTCTGATAGGATATATATATATGTTCTTAATCACATTGTGAAAATCAGTGCAGAAATGTGCTGGTTCTTTGTACCATTCTTGCTGTGCTTCACAGAGCTAATATATTATATTGGCTTGAACACTTGTATAACTACATTTTCACTAGGGGAATTCTGAAATGTCAACTTTTCTCGCATATTCTAAACATGCAAAATATTTTTTAAAAGGACAAGAGGGTAAAAAGTCCCTCTTTACTAACTCTCCTTTGGCACATTAGATTTTTATTTTCTTTTATAACTTGTATGGGTAGTCATCTGTGTGATGACTCTTGAAATGAGAAAAGGACACCAATGTTGACTCTGAGACTAGGCAATGATACAGCAGAAATCCCTTCTCAGCCAGCCCTCAGGTCTGTGCCTTCTCTGACTACTCATAGCATCAAAGAGCCTATTTAAACTAAGAGACTATAATAATCTCTTGAGACTTTTCCTAATAATTTCACCCACATGTAGGAATAGGAAGAATTTATAGGTAATACTCTGGGCTTCGTAACAGATAAGAACAGATGGGAGTGTCAACTGTTTTTTGTGAAAATAATCCCTCGAAATGTCCATCTGACAATTAAAAGAATTCCTCAGAAAATGAAAGTGAACTAGTGGGAGTATAGTTGTAACATGCTATAGAATCGTGGAATGATTTGGGTTGGAAGGGACCTTAAAGACCATCTAGTTCCAAATGCCCTGCCATGGGGAAATAGTTTTGCTATAGTTTTCTAGTTCTACAATTTTATGCAATAGATTTTCACTACTAATTCTCCGCTGTAGATGAACTTAAACTGCATAATTCTTAGTGCATTAGCAGAATGTCTAGATGGTGAAGGGTGGCTTATACCAAGTGAGACTTGCAGGTGCTATCAATTTCCTTGCACTATTGAATTGTTTGCTTAAAAGAAGAAGACAAACCCCGTGTTCAACCCAGGTGAGAGCACAGAACGAGCGAGGATGTATTTCTGTTATGGCTGAAAAGAACCCCTCCTCTGGATGCTGTTGGGAATAATGGAGTTTTGTTGGCTCACAATGGTGTGCCCCTATTTGAGATTCTGGGATGGGAATTTCATGGAGACTGTTACTAGAACTTCTGTCTTCCCAATATCTCAAACAAAAACTGAGCTGAACCAGTGGGAAAATACATAACTCACAGTCACATTGATAGGCAAGAATGTTTAATTTTAGAGTAGTGGCAAATACCTGGACCACATTTTAAAGTGTTTTTTGTTTGCTCAAAGACAACTGGGTTATCGAAATAAGGTTCTATTAGTTAAGCTTTGTAACAGCTCAAGCAGACACTTTTAGCCAATCAGGATATGAGAGGATTTTCTTCAAAGAACTCAAAAAATAAGCCCAGTGTCCTGATCCCCAACTTCATGCCCGGCAGAATAGAGGTATCCCTGTGGCTTCCTGCAGCAAGTGACAGTAAATGATTTTTCTGTTCATTACTGTATTAAATGGGATAGTGCTTTATTCTCCTGTTCAGAGACACTTTGCTGGATCATTCAGCATAATTAGTTAAAAACATACTACTTTATCTTTAGCAGAACATAGCTGATTAATTTCCTAGGTTAGAAGACACAGGTGTGTGAGGATAAAAGCTTTCTTTGTTCGAATAAACAGAAAATGTCTCACACCTTTTCAAATAACTTCCTTTAAAAGAATCTTGGTAGATGAAGACAGAAGTACCTGTTCAATATTTATTCATTGAAAAGCAGAGAGATTTCTGCTAGGTCTTGTTTTTGAAACAATGTTAAAAGCTGTCCTAGTGTAATTGGATTGAGCCTAATGAATTGTCACTGGAGATGAATTTGGTCCTGGTATCTGTTTTCACCTGCCAGAAAACAATGTTTTTAATCTGACTTTACATATTAATCACTCACAGACAAGGAGACAAGTCCTGGAACAACTCTGTCTTCTTTCTACAGACTTTCTAATTCAGGTTGCTATATAATGAGGTGAAAGAAAAGTCAAAATCACTCAATTTTTGTAATGACCTTGAGCCAGTTCCACAGATTTTATCAGGTTTACCCCCAAACTCAAAAATTTCTAGCTGGCTTAATAACTGTTTGAGAAAATGCATAACTTTAAAAATATATTTGGAACATAGAAAAAGACAAACAGCTTTGGAAATTTATTAGCTGACTTGTCTACAAAATGTTGCTTTAAAAGAAATTTGGGTTGCTTTTAAACATCTTGAATACTCTGACTTTCAGCTTGGTGGGAAAAGTGCTGTGTTCATGCTCTGCCTAGACAGGCAAGATACTCCTGCCAGCACTGAGAGAGTGGCCCTGCAGTGTCTGGGCAAAGGGCCTGGGATCTCTGGGCTGGCAGTGGCCATGGAGGTGCTCTGGAGGCAAGGCTGTGCCCTCCTCCTGCCTTCCCTCAGACCGTCCCTCTCTTCACCAAAACTTCTGGTGTGTCTGACAGGCTCCGGCTCCCTGTGCCCAGAGGGAAATATGTTGAATGTAAAGAGTAGTCTCTTCTGTCTATATTTTCCCATGGCCTAAGCCTGCCATTGGAAAATACGTAACTTTCACAGTCTCATGGCTTCCAAATTCAATATTGATAGCATGCATCTCCTGGAGACCTTTAATTTAAGACTAATTCTGCCAGGTAGCCTAACTTGGAAATTAGGTTAAACGTCTCTCATTAATGAAAACTTGTCACTACCAGATGCATTGACTTGCAGATCTAGTTGAAATTATTTGTTGTTTTGGCTTGTTCCAAAAACATCACATTATATAATACAGATTTCAAGATACCGCCATTTGGAAAGTGTTGGTTTTTTGTGATTTCTCTTTTAAAAGAGAGGTTGGTTTCTCTCCCCTCACCACAATGGAATAATTGGTGGGCTGGCATGAATGAGTCGTGAGCTGCATACATCAGAGATACGTAAGTCAACCTAAAGTCCTTCAAATCTCAGTTGATAATTAGAAATGAGAGTATAGGCATGGTCCTCAAATCCTGATTAGAAGTCACTTAAAATAATTACAGAAGGAATGAATGCAATTTGACATATTATCAACCTGGTAGGCTAATCCTAATTGGTGAGCAGAAATCTCCATAAAATATTCTTGAACATGATAATGTAAAATTTCAGATTATGTGTTTAAAAAAAAATCATTGCTCAGGTACACAAAAGTAACCCAAAGTAGATGGAGACAAATGGCAGCAGTAAGTTAACAGTCATATAATTATTAACGGGCATAACATTAGGTGTTATGCCCTCTATTACACTATATAGAATTTCTATTATTTTGTTGTCTTTAATAGCAGAAATAATACTTTGATAAGTCAGCTATATTTAGGCATAACTGCCCTAACTACTTTATCATTCATGACATTCACTTGCAAAACACCCATGTGATTTCATTATGTGAGTCTATTTGCACCCTCATCTCCTTATATTTTAACCTGAATTTATGCAATTATTTCCTCCTTTTACTTTTCCTGTGTTGATTTCTGCATTTGTGAGACACTGATTGAGACTGACAGGTGTTTGGGAATGAGGTTAGAAATATCTGCTTGGGCCCACTCTAAAGTTTGAGGACTGGGTTTTTTTTGGAGACCCCTTGTATTTCCTAAAAATCTTCTGAACAGTGATACACACATTATGGAGTACAGCTGTCATCTCAAGGCAGCTTTCCATAAAGTATTGACCATTAGTGCACTATCTGTCCTACTGCATCATCCACATGATTCATCAAGAGCCAAGAAGGAACAGTTTGATTTTTCCGGCTAGTACACAATCATCCTTAATGTATTTGCTGAGATTTAAATTCAAAGCCAGGTATTGCAAGGATCACAGATAATACAATGCCATTAAAAGCTTTTGTGTCTTTATCAAAAGCTGTAGTTTAAGCCATATGTATCCTACACCCTCCTATTACGATTTTTTTTTTTTGATTGATTCCCACCTGCTTTTGCTCAGAATCCACATTGCCTTGGGAATAGATTTGCAGCTTTGTCATGTTCTTGTCATTGTCTAGATGGCAGAGCAGTACTGCAATGATATTTTACTTTCGTAGTAAACCAGTTTTCACTTCTTCTCCAAGTCTGTGAGCTATCAGGATTTCTAAAGGGAAAAAAAAGTAGCTCTTTCTCTTCCTGCCAACAGAAATGAGAGCATTAACTTGTATTTATGCTCCTACTGAATTTTTATTTTTTAAATTTTATTTATGTAGGACAGAATGAGAAGAGAACTTCTTCCGGAAAAATATCCATCCTAGTAGATAGATGTTCATGTTCTCCTTTCCAGGAGGACTGTGTCCATCTGATGGATCCACATGCACACCTCTTGTCACAGCTGTTTCCTGTTATGCTTTGTGCTGACCCATTTTGTTTTGTGTTACAGGAGACCAGGAAAGCATTGGCAGGATTGCATGCATATGTGCAAATGTTCCTTAAATATGTGGAAGGATTTTAAAGTATGTGCATTTTGCCGACCCAGGAACCAAACTGACCCTCAGAAACCTGCAGTCTAAGGATGTCAGAGCACAGTTTTGGATCTTCCACTTTGGGCAGTATGCCTGTCCACAGAGGGTCACTGTGGAAGATTGTGGCTTTGAGGTGGTGGCAATCATTGTGTCTTTATGTTGTCCGGGAAGGTGTAGTCACCATCCCTGGATGTGTTCAAGAAATTGGACATGGGGCTTAGTGCTATGGTTTAGTTGATGTTATGGTTTTTCATCAAAGTTTGCACTTGATCATCTTGGAGGTCTTCTCCAATCTAAATGATTTTATGGTCCTGCAATGTGAGAAGCAAATATTTCCAATCAATTGACTCACCTAGGGAGAACTCTATGTCAATCCAGTGAAGAAAATGTTAATACTTTATTTGGGCTTGTTTAAGCGAACAAAATCAAAATGACAGGAACAGAAAAAAATGCCTATTTCAAGATATTTCACCCATAATTTCTAGCCATGCATAAGCTAGTTTTAATTCGTATATCTTACTGATCTCCATAGAGGAAAAAACAGTGCTGCAAATTTCCTTGGCTGAATGAGGGAAGGTTACTTTTTAGGGGAACAAAGTAGAAATGTGTGTGTTTAGTGGCAGACTATGCTGACTATATATTTAGGGACCTTTACATCACTTAAGTACTTTTCCTGTCCTTGAAAATATGGATGCTCAAAAGTTCTTTTTAGAGTGTGTCATAAAAGACAGTGGTCAAACAGGAGAGGCATGGAGGTGCTGAAGCTGTTAGCAATATCTATTTTATCTTTTAAAAAAGAGATTTAGTTTGCAGTTAATCTCTAACTTCTTTTTTCTTCTGAGATTACTTTGAAAAAATAGGGGAAGATAAACTATGTATCAATTTATGACTGTTTTTGAAAAATTAGGCAGATTTTCCTCTAGAATTTTATGAATTTGTCAGAATATTTTGACCATTTATTCTGCATTCTATCTTAGTTTGAAAATCTCAGGATGAAATAACTCTTTTTCCTTGTTGTCTGAGGCTGTCTACTTCTAGGAAACCCATGCTGATGTCACTCATAGAAGGATGATATAACAGAAAGCATTTTCAGTCTCGATTTTTTACAGAAACAAGCTTTGAATTTCTTTTTAAAGACAAATAAACATACACAAAAATGTGCTATATTCCAATGAAATACTGAGATAAAATTGTGAGATTTATTTTATTTTTTCTTCCCTCAGCTTAATGGGCATATAAAGTACTAAAATGATCCTTCATAGAGCACAGCACCTCAATTTAATGGGCATATGGCATAAGGTCAACTTTGGAAAATTGTCATTCTAACATTGTATCTTTGCCAAAACATTGTTACTGAATTTTAGAGACACTAATGTAGAGTTTTAAATAGAGAATGTCAGGAATATACCAGAGGAAGGCTTGTTGATGAAGTTTTTATACAGGATCTATTATAGCTGATAATCCTAGATTCTCAAATACCACTTTTCTTGTGGAGCCAGCTTTTAAATGAAAGCCCATGGTGTTGGCTAGACTATGCAATTCCCAGTGAAGCAATAATGAGACAGGGAAAAAATCCCCTGTTCCACCCTGTGCCCAGCTTCTACCTCTGACCCTCCATTTAGTTCCTCACATAGAGTGTAACTGGCTTACTTTCAAGCCTTTCCACAAACATGTCATTTTCTGCAAAAGGCTTCAGTCATTCTGGCTCCACTGTAGATTCCTAACACCAAGTCACACCTGTAACACCCAACAAATTGGACATGACGTTTATTGGGTGTCTTCAGTTGTTCCTGCCAGCCAGAAGGACACCATCAGAGTGTGGCCAGTATATCTCCACACAAAGTGCACTCAATGTCTGCACAAACCTTCACCTCCAGTCTGGGAACGTTTGGTGGTAAAGTGAGAAGCGACACAAGAAGATACCTAATCCTTTCCAATATCTATTCCTGTCAGGAAATTTGTTTTCTCTAACAGAATCTCTTCACTTAACAAGGCACATCTGGAGCTTTTCACATGGCTAAGGGAAGGTACAACTGCTAAGCTGAGCTGCTCAGGTCTCACCTGACCCACAGCTGGGGCCATCTCAGCAGCCACAACTGGTAACCTCTGCAGAGCCTTCTTTTGGACAAGGGGTGATACCATCCTGCGTGTGCCAGGCCAGAGCAGCTCTCTATGCGCAAGAAGAGAGCTCCAGTACAGGGGTGTCAGACCCGCTGTCCCCACGGGGCTGTTTGGCCTCTGCCCCAGGGCTGCTCACTGCATCTCCCTCTGTCCACACATCGTTTTTCCCACCCTGATGCCTGCAAAGGACCTTGCACAAATGTTGTGGCTCTTTTTCCTTGAGGTCTGCATAAGTACATTTCTAGGAGTCTTTCTTCCTCCACTTTTGAGTCCCGAGACCCTAATCTATGCTCCTGTCATTTCATTCCTGACTTATTTAAACATATGACCTGTACTTGTTGGCAGAAATGCATGTTTTCATCTGAGACAAGACGTTAACAGGTTTTGTGTGTTGTGTACTACCAGCAGAGATCACAACATATGAAGAGTGCTTCACAGTCAAAGACATTGCAGCCCCCCATGGCATTACATGCTCTAATAGAGGAAAACGACAAATCAAAAAAAAATTACTGAGAAGCTGAAAAATCCTATTTACTATGCACAAAGTTAGATTTTAATATATGCTCGGATGTCTATGAAAATTAATGAAATGTCAGTTTGGGAGCTGGAAATATATTTTTAGATTATATTTTAATATGATCAGGTGAAGATAAAGTACATACCATGTAGTCAGATAAATAGAAAAGTCTGCAGCACTTACTTGCCAAGAATACCTGCAAATAATTGCATTTAAGTTGAAGTGGTGCAGTATTTAGACTAGCTGAGAATTAATACTGTGTTTAGCAGGATGCATGGGAAAATGGATACACTGCTTCACCTGGGAGATGCATTCTTATTTCCATAAGGGACAAAACTATGAGGAATTACTGAAAGAGATGTCAGCACCTTCTGTGAGGTACAGTGTGATGATAAAGTATGCTAATGGAAATCAAACAGTATGAGTTGAAAGTAGCTATAATCTCCATGCCTGTTAATGGTTCTAAAATCACTGACATTAACCGTAATATCATTCAGGATGGAGTTTAAGACATCGGTGGGAAGATGGAGGTAAGGGGAATTAAACCACGTTTTCCTTGGAAAATGGTATAAAGTCCTTTGCTTTGTCTTTCATACCTGCTCTCACACTAAAAAGAAATCTCAACCTTTTTATTATGATTATTAGTCATAGTAGTAGTAGCAGTAGTAGTAGTAGAAGTAGTAGTAGTAGTAGTAGTAGTAGTAGTAGTAGTAGTAGTAGTAATAGTAGTAGCTACCAGTTTCAGCTACATTTGGCAGAAAAGTGAAGCTCTCGCAATTAATTAACTTTGTCAAGTCTTATGGAGCTGTGACCCTGCTGTAGTAGGCCAAGTAAAGAAAGGCTAATGTTAGCTCACCAAGCAATGCTTGGTCTAATAAACAGCCTCCATATGCTTTGGTATTTCTTGTACCTTCTAACACAACAATCACCCACAGGGCACTGACCTGTAGGAAGACAGACCATTGGGTTTGGTGGCTGCTGAATTCATTTTTTAGTTCACAGGGGATGTTGCTCAAAAATTTAATCCTAAACTGCCAGTAGAAATATTGCATTTTTGCAATATCTTGTGAAATTGCTGGGTGTGTATTGTATTGTATTGTATTTTAAATCAATATTGTATTCATAAGTGACTGGTTGAACAATATGCACAACATTTCCATTCTTTCCTAACAGAAGAAAGCAAGTTTCTACCTATTTATTTTCTGTCTGAAGATGTAACGCTGGTTCTGTGGTTATAATTCTATTTCAAATACTGATATACAGAACTATTTCCATGCAATCCAGCACTAGGAGTGTCAGGGAAAGAAATGGGGAAGAATGAGAGATGTTAAGCAAAACTCTTGCTAAGCAGGGTAACTCTTTAACACTCTCCAAAAACTGGTAGTTGAACTTTAAAGGTTGAGTATGCTTCAGCAGGCAAAAGCTGTGCTTCAGCAAACCTTAGACTAAGTGACAGTAGTGCTAAATGCACATTGCCCACTTCTGTAAAAAGAGCAGTGAAAAAAACCCTCAAAATCACGCTTGCTTAAGGATTTAGGAAAAAAGGTGACTTGTGGGTGGATGAGATTTAAGCATCATATAAATAAGCTAAGTGTTCTGAGGAAACTTGAATCTCTTTAAGAAACAGAATTGACACAGAGGAATCAATGGTAGAAAAGCTTACAGACACTCATCTGGAATAAGTAATAAGAAAAGATCATTTCCAACTTGGCAGTTGAGTGTTTTACGCAGTCTTAAACCAAAAGAGGACCCCACTGCAATATCTTATTGATATTGGTATTGTGGCTTTACGTTATCTTTATGTTTAGGTAATTTCTATGTAATGACTCAGGTACATTGACATCAATTACTTGAGTATCATTTTCACTTTTATATCTCACAGGAATTTTCTCATGATGATACTTAAATATATTTACTCAAGGAAAAAATGTAGGCAAAACCAGAATGATGTCCCAGATACATTAAATATTACACAGTTTTAATAAGAATGCATTTAGCAGCATGTGAACCTTATTTACTATGAAGCATAAGAAGATCTGCAGGTACAGCATCCAGGATTCTTGACAACATCAAGCAATTGTACTTGTAAGTGAAATTTCTTTCCTTCTCAGTATTCTTTTCAAAAAGCACTTTTCAAGAGATGCTGTTTTGATATTTATTTAAGCAGTTTTAAACTAATGCCTCAGGTTGTGAAATCATACGCATGTCACTGGCTTTTTCTTCAAATTGATAGCTGGTGCATCTTTTCAACAAGTCTCAGATATTTTGTAGTTAGCTGGCCACATTAAAGATTGAAACTCTCAGTTAGTGTTTGCCCTTTTCAAGGGAAGATAGTTTGCTACATCTTGCTCTCCTGCAGACTCTCAGTGCATCCTTTCTCCTGACAAATGGAGCTAATGCTGTACTAATGTTACAGCCTTGTTGTCCATTACTTTACTTTTGGATAAACAGAAGCAATTTACCTAGTGGACAGAAAATGTACACTGTTCAGCTTTGTCAGAAGGAAGACATGACAGTCAAAAGAACTGCAGTGGCTACAGAAGTATATGCTGTCCTTGGCCATGTGAATTCACAGATCTCCTTTCCTTGCTCGTTTTTTGATAAGTTTAGAACAATTCAGATCCTGTATGTGATGTGGGGCCATAAGACTATTCCTACAGTGTTTAGCTGCTAGCGCTTTGTTAGAAATTCACTTACAGTTTCTGTTAGTTGGCATCTTTCTTTCATGTCTATACTCCTGGAAACCCTGAGGCATAGGCCTAAGGCAAAATAATCATGCTATCCTTGCTGGAATCAGGAAAGTGAGAATCACCCAAGTGAAGATAGTTTCTATTTCCTTACTTTTTTATCCTTAAGTTCTGTTCTTTTGTCCAATGTAATACCAAATAGGTAAATTGTGGCACATAACTATTATTCAGATGAAACCCGTCCCACCTCTCTGCATTGTTTTTCCCTATTCTTTTTGTTTCTTCTATTCATTTTGTTTCTTTCTTTAAATCTTCCTTAAGAGGCTTTCAGAAATCCATTTAGTTTGACTCAGTTTGAAATATAAATAGCAAGCAGATCACTGTCCCAAATATCATCTGTGAGACTCTCTTTAGCACTTAAACAGCATCCGGTATGTGCCTGGCACCGGCACAGAGACAGGAGTCTCTGCAGACTAAGCTGATTTAGACACACGTCATGAGACCAGCATGTCACTAATTGCCAGTTTACACACTGAAAAGCTCCTAACTGGTAGCGAAGGAGAAAATTTAATGATAAATTACCATGGAGTAGGTTTTAATGTAGGTCGCATATATTTTTACCGTGTTACAAGTTAACTCCTTGATGACTCCTGCAGTAACACGTCTGTCTGGCTGTACCCAAAGATCAGAATTTCCCAGAGGGAGAGGTCTGTAGCACTGTTAAAGTACCTGTGGGATCTACCAGGCCTTTCTGTAAAGATTTTTAAGAAGAAAATGGACCAATTTAATTACTGGGGGTTTAGCACGCTTCACCCTTATTTCTGTGCTATGACATGTCTTAATTTACCAAAAATACTACCTGGAGGATAACCTGTGGACTCTTATCTCACTTATGCTTCTGCATGGTTCAAGATGAGGTCACCACCTGTCTTGGAGTTGTAAATCCTGGCCTAAAAGCATGCAAGATCAACCTGTTTGTGTCAGTATTTAGTTTATCTATGCAGATATGGAAAGATTATATGTAGGACTGATAGGATTCAGGAGGTATTTTTATCAAAAATAAATGGTTGGAAATATAACTGAAAAATTTTACAACCAGGTAAAATTTTCATCAAATTTCTGTGTTAGCAAGAGATATAACTTTTAAAAATTCTCTAACAGTGTTTTCCAACAATATAATAATGTCTTAGACTTCCTTATTTAATTTAATTTAATTTAATTGCATAATCTATATAAAAAAATCACATTTGGAAAAAGTTCTACTTTTTTTATATCTTTGAGTAGGAGTGCCTATTTTGGTATTATGCCACCTGTCTTCAAGTCCAATTTTTAAACTGGTGAAGATATCCCCATTAATATGGTTTGATTTGATTAAACTTCAGATTAAAGAAGGAAAATAAATTACTTGTTTCAAGAGAGGCTTGAAAAACATCATTTTTCTATTCCCTTGTGATATCAGCAAGCCATGTTCAGATACCTGAAACACTTTGTAGGAGTCAAATGTGAGTTTTGTCATCAGCTGTCTGGAATAAACAGACTGAAGATCCGTGAGTAAAGGAAGGGTGAAATAGGACATGTAGGCATGATGCTCCCAAACTGGCAGCTGTTCACTTTCCCAATAGTTTAGTCCAGTTAGCTCATCATTTTTCAATGTAGCAGATACATTTGCTCTCAATTTTCTGATGGTCACACTAAAGTACTTGCATGAAGATTTATTATGTTGGCAAAAAAAAATGTGGCTTTCTTTCCAAAATAAATCCACAGGTAAAATGAACACTGTTTTTTTAATTTTCTTTCCTTGTGACAAGCTTTGTCCTCAGAATTCTGAAGCTGTTTTAATGTAGCATTTTTACCTCTCTTGGAAGATGTTATCCTTAAGTGAGCCTTGTCATTCCAGTGACTATATCTTTAAAAAGAGGTGTAAGGAAGAGATACTGCAGCACCTTTGAATTTTAGAAGTGTAGTACATGCTACAGGTCACGTTAGAAAAAGAAGTAAGTGTACTATCTGCTAGAAGCCATTTCAATCACAGAACTTTATTAACAGTGTTCTTTTTTTTCTGATCATGATGCACTGCATCACAAATATTGATTTTTATCAGTATTAATGTTTGCTACAAGCAGGTGAAGCAAGAAAATATATAGATAAAGTGGTATAAAGTAGGATTAAGTGGAATCACTCCTCAAGGATTATCAGAGTACCTTATATCTCACAGAGCCTAATATCATCCTATCATGTGGAAACAGTTTCTATTTTGTGAGCTTCTTTTTAATTCCTAACCCTTGCCCTCCTTCATTACTGCAGACATTTTTCGTTTGATATTAGTATTTTAACCACTTAGTAGCTTAAATTTAGCCATTTAGCCTTAGGAGGCATTAAACTTAACACCATTTTTTTAAAATTAATTTAACTGTTAACCACTACACCACTGTTTTATTTTTACAGATAAATAATATTCTCCATTTTCTTGCCCATTCATGTAAATTAGTAAAGCTCTTTAAACATGACACAGTATTTTTTTTCTCCTTGCACTTATGTCTGTTAAAGGGCTTTTTAACAGCAAGATGTTGCAATATGTCCTGCATATTCAAGACCATAAATGCAAGAAGATGCTTAGAAGATCATCTGAAAGAAGTGTAAGTATCAAATATCTCTCAATGCTTATAGCATTTTTGATGACATAATTTTTGGCCAAGATTAATGGTTTTTCCGTTGTCGTCTTGGTGTCTAAGTAGGAGAATATCAAACCCATTTATTTGTCTGTGCCTGTGACATTAAAAACCAGTTGTGACTATCAAAAAAGTGTTGTGATATAGTTGATAATCTGAGCTGGTCAAGGAGAGGCTAGCAAGGTAACCATCTGCCCAGAGTGGTAGAGAACTCTCAAACTGCATACTCAAGGCAAATCTTAGTTTATCCAAGGCTTATCACAGCTCAATTCTAGATATAATGTAAGTGCTCTGTGTAACACATCAGAATGGTTTATCTGTATACTCAGTTGTCTAATATGTATTTGCCTGATACTTGGAAAATAAATCAAGGCTGTGCGTCTCTACGCCACATCACTATCCTGAGCTCAAAGTGCTCCTTTCTCATGGAAGATTCTGATTCTTAAAGAACCATCCATCTGTCCAAAGTTAGGATCAGCTGCCAATAACATGTAATTTCCAAAAATCTCAAATACTGACACTTCAATAATGCTAAGCAATCTCTTGTATTTCTTACCACTTCTTATAGGTAATTTCCACCACTCCCACTCCGAATGCCCAGCCTGAGGCCTTGCTTTACATTTATGAGATTTTTTTTCCTACTACACCTTCTTACAGCAATAGGGACAAGTTATGAGGACTGCCCAGATTGAAGTGTTCAACAATTCTCATCATCGCTATTTGCATTAGGAAGCTTCCACCTGGTCAAGCTCTGCCCAGCCAGGATAAACAAAGACAATTACAGTGTCAGTGTTTTCTAAATAGCTACTTTTGCAGAAAATGGCTTTTCTTTTATCTAATAAAAGTGCAATTGAATGTAATTTTGGTCTTTTAAGTAAACGATTCTCTAAAAGAGATACAATTACAAAATCGCAACTCAATCTGTAAAAAGACGATGTTCAACAGGTTCCAAGAAGTAGACCCTGGATTCTCTTTTGAGTTCTTCAAAGCAGTCTTTCAAGTGCCACTGCTTAATAACAACTGATAGCTGTGGTCTTTGTACATAAACTTAGTCCTTCAAGACTTGCAGCGTAAGATAGCCATCTTGTCTTCTTTTGTTGGTGGTGGAAAATAGAGGGACTGAATTGCCTTGTGCCTGCTCCTGACTATAGATAAAACCTAGACAACAATCTATGACTGGCCAGTACATTTTTTATCTTTCACTAAAAGAAGCTTTATAAAATCAATCCTATTTGTAAAGTTACCATCCTCTGGTGAATCTTGAGAGGATTCCAGCTGTTCCTCCAATCCCCACAAAACTCCAGAGTCTCTCCAGATGATTTCTTTCTTTATTGAAAGAAGACTTTTGTCCAGTCCTGTAGAGTTCATAGCCACTTCACTCTCCTTGTCAGTTCCTACTGAGATCATATGAACCTTTACTAAAGGTCTGTACAACTGGCTATGAAACTTACTGAAAGTTTTTCTCTGATTTCACAAGGCTCTAAACGAAGCCTTTTTGCTTGCATTGTGGCCCTTTAGGATTTTCCCAGTGTTCTCTCTTTTCTAGTCAACTCTCTAAACTTGATGATCAGCTTCCGATTCAAACAGCTGCCAAATATCCTGCTGGGCACTAAGTAACTGCTGCTAATTTCCCTTTGCATAGATAATGAAGCCTGATGTATATACAACACCGCACATGAGATTCAATCTCAGCTTTCTGAAGTATACTAAACGGAGACATTAGCTGTAAATTCACTGTTTATTTTCTTTGATTTCCAAGTAGCTAGAGCTTAAAGCCACCACAAATCCTTCACGGGTTTTTTTTTGATGCACACTTGATTTCTCCCACATTCCATTAATAATAAGAGCGTCTGAGAGTGTTACTGTTGCTCACAAACATGTGCTCTGTGCCAAAATACTTTTTACCCACATATTGTCATTTTTGTTAATGGCAGGGTATAAGAGTCCAGGGAGAAAAAGCACTGCAAGGCATAGGCTCTGCCCTTGCTACTAAGAGCAGATTAGGGGTCTCACACAAGAGTAGAGAATTGCCTGCCACAACTTCTTTTTTGTTGTGCGGCTATTTCAGCTCCTTGAGAGCCCAGATCTGTTTTGTGCAATGGCTCTGCCTGTCATTTCTCTGAAGGCTACAATAGGAAGCTGTCGCCTGCCTCGTGAAGCTCCCAGTTGCTCTGTCACATAACCAATGCCAGTGTTTCCCATATGAGTCTGGGCTGCTATTCCAATGCTCCTCTCTGCCGCCTTCACGACAGATGGTGCACAGCTCTGCAGCGGCCACAGCCGAAAGTAACTCGTGGAGGTGTGATCCCACTGTAAGAATTTTCCAGCATTGCTGCTCAGAAAAACTCCAGTGACAGGAAGTGACAGTTGAAAATTCTACTATGTACATAAAAGCATTTATTCACCCCTCATTGAACACAGAGCTGGAGGGTACCACTGTGTCTATTAGTGACAATTTGCATTACCTGAGCATCATGAATTTCTGCTGCATCAAAGCTAACATGCTGCATTCTGTCTTGCCAAGCTGGTATGAGGAACAGCATAATGTTGTGGAGGTCTTTAACAGTCATTGGAACCACACATGTCTGAGAAGCTGCATAGTAAGGTAATAGGCTAACAGTGAGGGCTTGTCATCTGGGGCCAGTGCACATTGCCAGCCTTTCACACGAAGCAGCAGCACCAAGGAAAAGTCCAAGAGCAGAGCAGCTGGATGGGCTGTGTGAGACTGGTGGCAGCACCTCAGTAGCACAGTCACCTGGCCTTTGCCTGCTCATGGCTGGCTCACAGCTGATTAGGGTCATATGCGAGCATCACATGGAAAATGCAGAAGAGCCTCGTCTGATATTCAGCCTGCAGAAAGCCCAGATTTAAGGCAGTCTTAAGAAAAGACAAGTTGGTGCAGTTCAGGGACTAAAAGTATCATGTGAGTTCTTAGGAGGCATAAAAAAAAACTCTGTAGGATAGGGGCAATTAATTGAAGCAAGAGAATTTCTTTTTAAATAGGCTACCTATTCTCCAAAAAAGCTAAGACCACAGGTAGTTCTACTGGGGCCCTATAAAGGGGACCAAGTTTTTAATACACACTTCTTTAAAAAGAACACAAAAATAGAACTTCTGGGAAAAAAATTCACATGCATCTCACTTCAGTCACCTAATAGTGATAATGACCAGTATAAAGTTAGGTCTACAGAGGCATATTTGTGCCTCTTTGGATACCCTAGTCATATTCTAAATGAATGTAGGCTACCAACCTATGGCATTTTCATTAAAACATCTTGCAGATGAAGAAAGGTGTTGAATTTTCAGTTAAGAGGGTTATAAATTGACTTTAACTCTCCTTCTTTCTCATCCTGGCTCTAGCTGGCTTCACTTCTCAGCTGATGTTCTTCACTTCTATGATTTCTCAATTGGAGGCAGCATGATTGCTTGTTGTCAGCGAGTGTACTGTATAATGTGTGTGCCTCTAAATTGCTTTCAAGTTGATAACTCTTTCTAATAAGCTTTGAGACAGTGATCAGCATGTTTAATGTTTCTATTATTTTTCTACAGAATTAAAAACTGTCGCCAATATTTCTTTTTCCTTGTTTAAATCTTCTTACCCACAATCAGCTGGAAGAGGGAGAGGACTTATGCTACAGGTGCACAATTCTGAGCACAGCTGTCTCTCCTGACTGTTTATGAAGCCTTGTCATAGAAAACAAGACCACTGCCAACCTAGCTTGTAACAGGAAAATATGTATTCACTGATCATTATTTTTGTTTGGGTTTTATTCCTCTGTAAAATAAAAATGCAGATGTAGAGCTCTATGTGTTGTTGGCACTGGTGTCCCATAGGTCTTGTCACAGCAAATTAAAAGAAAATAGATATTTGCTAATTTGTCATTACAAAAAGGTAAAATTAAAAAAAAAAGCCATTAAAGTGATAGTCCCTTCATAAGTCTGGCAACAACACAGAAAAACAACTTCACAGCCTGATGTTGTTGCATTTTGGCAGTCAAATGGATTTGTGTAGGCTGCTGTTGGCAGCAGTTTTCATTAGCTTAGGGCCTCCTTTCTGGAAAGAGAGAACTGAGCTGCCAGACACAGATGTCCAGTCTGTGCAAGCAGGACTCACTTGTACACTGTCCTGCTGAGCGGCCCCCTTGAGCATCTCCCATCTGCCTGCCTTTAAGTGCAATTCTCTTATCATTATGACATCTTCCTTAAATATCCAGGCTTTAATTTATACATTTGCTTTGAGCTAAATTTCCTGTTACATTATAGTAACCATTAATAATCATGGCAGAACTTCTCAGCAAGGAGAAATTGAGTCACATTCCTGTATACTTTGAATAAATGTCACTGTCATTACAAACTGGTGATTGGAATAGGGCATTGTTTTAATTGTTATTGGTATTTATGCTTCACCTAGTAAGCTCAATAAACAAAACTAAGCTAGGATCACTGTAATGTTTATTGATTACCTTCAGTAGATCCCACAAAAGAGAGACCACTTGCAGAAAAAGGAATCAGCACCACTACTGATTGTTATCCTCCTGGTGCATCTGGTCCCATGACTGCAACAAGATCAGAAGGATTTAGGTCTTTTTCTTTCTGATTCCCTGAAAAGAAACATGAAATTATGAATTTTTCCCTGAGAGATAGCATAGAAGGAATTAATCATGTCCTCATGATGAGAGAATTCTTTACAAGTAATGGTTGTTACCAGGAAATATTTTAAAACATTTTTTAGAAAAAAAATTCTTATTGGTGTTGTACTGATTATACTTCAGCAAATATTTTCTATATGATGAAGTTTTGAAAATTAGATCTTTCCAGAACTCTGGAGATGAACCTGGTGAAGCTTCTGAGTTTTTCAGGATCCAGAAAGACTTCTAGATGAATTGTGTATAAGGAATAATGCGTAGCTTTAGTATCTTCTTATCAAAATCAGCCTCTCTGTACTAAGACAATTTTTTCAGCACAGCTAGCATTTGGACTGGAAGGAATAAAGTTTCGGAACATGAACTTTTAGGATGCAGTGATATTTGCTCTGTTATTGTATATGTCCCAACCATGTGGGTTTTTTACTCTGTACATGAGAGTTTGAGGGCTCTCCAGAAAATAAAACCTTATTTGCTATTTTATTGTCAGTCCCTCCTGATAAGGGAGCTTTATTCAGTCAATATAAGAAAAGATCACTAACATGCCTTACTATGCTCAGCAATGTATTAAGAAAACAACTACATCAAAATCTTAGGTGCTAGAAATTAATTTGTGTGAGCTAGAAATTGCCCCCATTGTGCAGCTAAGTAGGTGTACTCTGGCAGTTCTTTTATTTGCTTCTGAGTTGTGGCGGGTTTTTTGAATGTTGGAGGGGGTTGGTTGGTTATACTGGAGTCCATTTTTTGTAGCTCTGCACCTTCGTGTGGTATATCCAGTCTAGTACAGCTCCAGTACTTTGAGTGATACAGCTGAGGACTTTTCCTGGCATTGTCTTAAATATTTCATTTGTGTCTCTAAACTCAATGTGATTATGTCAGGGTTAAGACCAGGCAAACAAATATGTCATATGTCCATCTCCTGTCTCTGCATTAATCAAACAGCAGTGGGATTCTGTCTCCATTTACTTACTCTTTGGCTTAACTGGTATGTATTTAGCCCTTCTAATAATTCCATAAGTTTGTTTTGCAAGTGAATTATCACTTTTGTTTTGCTACCTTGGATTTCTTTCAATCTGTCACTGTCCCCGTGTAATGAGATGTCCAGAGCTGCTGCAGGTGTAGTTGTATTTATTGCCCTACATAGATGAAATGCCTTCTGTAGATTAAATGCTATTAAAAAAGCTGTGGACTTCCTGCTGTCAAACTGCATTGCAAAAACATATCTTGATTGCTTCAACATTACGATTAGGTCTCTTTCTCTGTGTTCAACAGTGAGATGTTAATTTTGATTTTTTTTTTTAATTAATGGAAGCAACTGAAGAAGCATAATCTTTTCATTCCCATAGAAGTCTGAGGCAGCTAAACTGATTAGGTAGCTCCCTATTACTTGACTAAGGTTAAGTAAGATGTGCCCAGTATGAAATTTGCAAAAAATAATTGTTACAGCCTAAGTGACATGGAAGTGTACTGAAGGGAGGGTGAACATGATTCTGTGAAAGAAAGACAGTTCAGTCCATGCTCACACCTTCTGATACACATAAATGACAAATACAACTCCTTCTTGATTGACTCATTATGTAGAGGCAGAACTAATGCATAGCTAACTTGTATATTAGGCATGCCTTACATAAGGCAAGCAGAGGAATCTCTGACATTAAAAAGTGCATATTAAAATATCTGAAGGAGTAGTGGTCAAAAAATTGCAGTCAAAAATGTTATTTTTCTCTCAGAGAATATGACATCTTTAAAATTCAGCAGTTCCCTTGATGTCTGTCAATGTGTCTGTTTGTTTTGAGGAAGAAAAAGATGAAATGTTGTTTTTTGGTAAGGTCAAAACCTTTCCTTTTCAAGCACACCTGGAATGTTTTGATTGTTTCAAGACTCACATTCTTACTTTCCAAAAAAAAAAAAAGTAGATCAGTATGCTCTAGAAATGATAGTATATTTATACTTATGTCTTACTTCAATATACTAATCAAAATAAATCTATTTAGATTTGTCTGAAACATATACTTTAGTTGATGTTGTTAGCCCTATGATTAAAAACCAAGTAATTAAAAAGGTTTTCTTTCTCTTTATTATTAGGAGCATTTTGAGGGGATAGAAACAGTCATGTTAGAATAGATACTGAGCTACCTTTGAAACACTGAACATAGTGTGCAAGGTCAACATAGCAAAAATCTGGGTTAGGTCACATAGAGATGCAAGAACACAATCCCAGATATCACTATTAGTACACAAGCTGGGCTCAGCTGCTCTGTTTCAAACACCAGCTCAGATAATTCAGCTTAATAGCAACATGTTTTATAGTAACTCTTTTATTGCAATCGTCCTGCAGAGCTAGTAGCATATGTAAAATCAAAGCTCCACTGAAGAGTGAAACTGCTTATGACTTTAACCTATGTCTTTGTCAGAACCTTGTACAAGACCAAATGAGTCAGCAACCTCCTGTTCTTTGTGGAAAGATTCTAATGCAGAATTTTTGAAGAATTTTCCTCTAAGGAGGTTCATTTTCATCTAATGAGAACATATGGCTTTGGCAGCACCAATCTCTAAGAAATGCAGTCAACCTTTCTTTTATTTTCCTCTTTTAGAAAGTATCAGCGTAAGTACTGAGCTCACTACCAGTAAATCACCAAGTAGCACGAAGTATTCCAAATGTAATCATAACTATCCTCACTTGAAGAAGGCTTGGAATGATGTGAATCATAACTGCACTTCATAACAAAGATAATATTGTGTAAATGTTCCTATTCAGAAGGAATGAGTCACGCTACAATGACCGTCACTTAATCATTCTGACTAAACAGAGATCAACATTTACAACTGAATGTGTTACATTTTGAAACATCTTGGAGAGAGAAATATGGCAAAGTATAAAAACTTGTAAAAGCTACCACTGTATATTAATTCATGTGACCTAAGAGCTACTAGTTTTACTTGCAAAAGCTGTGATCACTGAGGTGTGAAAAGCACTTATTATTTCAAAAATGTCTTGAAAACATTTTTCAGTATCAGCAATAATCCACTTCACCCTTTAACACACTGTCTATGTTCCTTTCACAGGAGATTAATGCAATGATAAATGCCTGGTATAGATGAGAATAAAAACAGCATGGATGATCACAAAAGCAGAATTTTGCTTTTTCACTTAATGTAACTTAGTATTCAAAAGAATACTAAGTAAGTTTGCCAGTGACACTAAATTGGGAGGAGATGTCAACTCCCTTGAGAGCAGAGAGGCCCTGCAGAGAGACCTTGAAAAATCAGAGAGATGGGCAATCACCAACCATATGAAGTTTAAAAATGACAAGTGCTGGATTCTGCACCTGGGACAGAGCAACCCTGGATGTACAGACAGACTGGGGAATGAGATGCTGGAGAGCAGTGCCATGGAAAGGGACCTGGGAGTCCTGGTTGGTGTCAAGTTGAACATGAGTCAGCAGTGCCCTGGCAGTCAGGAGGGCCAACCCTGTCCTGAGGGGCATCAGGCACAGCATTGCCTGATGGGCAAGGGAGGGGATTGTCCTGCTCTGCTCTGCTCTGGGACGGCCTCACCTCGAGTGCTGGGGGCAGTTTTGGGTGCCACAATATAAAAAAGACATTAAACTATTAGAAAGCATCCAAAGGAGAGCCAAGAGGATGGTGAAGGGTCTGGAGGGGAAGCTGTATGAGGAGTGGCTGAGGACACTTGAATTGTTCAGCAGGAGATTGAGGGGAGACCTCATTGCACTTTTCAACATCCTCACAAGGGAAGTGGAAGGGCAGGTACCGATCTCTTCACTCTCGTGACCAGTGACAGGACTTGATGAAACAGCCTGAAGTTGTTTCAGGAGAGATTTAAGTTGGGCAGAAGGAAAAGGTTTTCACCAAGAGGGTGGTTGAGCACTTGCAACAGTGCGAAGTGGTCACAGCACCAAGCCTGACAGAGTTCAAGAAGCGTTTGGATAATGCTTTGTAGGCACATGGTCTGATTCCTGGGGTGTCCTGTGCAGGGCCAGGATTTGGACTTGATGATCTTTGTGGGTGCCTTCCAACTCAGCATATTCTATGATTCTATGACTTTTCTATATTTTAACTGTTGATAAAAACCTATAATGGAGTGGCAGCTTGCTATCAAATGGCCCTTTAAAGGACTGTTTTATAATCCCATATCTAAGGACCTTGGATTCCTCTTGGTCTGATACAGATTTAATATCTTCCCCATACAAACTCATTAAAAAATTAATTTTTTTCTAAAAAAAAATCAAGTTTAAAAGTAAAAATCTCAAGCACATTTTTTTTTTTTCCATACTGTCAAACATTGAACATGAGACAGCAATGTGCCCTCACTATAATGGCAACTTATGGTGTCCTGGGCTGAATTAGAAATGTTACCAGTGGGTCAAGGGAGATTATCCTTTCCCTCTAATCAGCACTGGGGAAGTTGCACTTGGAGTTTTGTGCTCGGTGCTGGGCTCCCCAATACAATGAGACTTGGACACAGTGCAAAGAGTCAAGTGCATCCCCACTAGGAAGATTAAAAGACTCAAACTGGAGCATCTCTCATATCAGGAAAGGTTGAGAGACTATGAACCATTCAGGCTGGAGAAGAGAAAACTCATAAGGATTTTCTCAATGTGTGTAAATACCTGAAGGGAACGTATACAGAAGACGGAGCCAGGCTCTTTTCAGTGGTGTCAAGGGACAGGACCAGAGTCAATGGGCACAAACTGAAACACAGGAGCTTCCTTGTGAACATCAGGAAACAGTTTTTATTGTGAGGGTGACCAAGTACTGGCACGGGTTGTCCATAGATGTTGTGGAGTCTCCATCCCTGGAGGTCTACAAAAACTGTCTGGAGATGTTCTTGGGCAAAGGGTTGTCAGCGTCCCTGCTTGAGCAAGGGTGCTGGACCAGATGGCCTCCAAAGGTCCTTTCAAACCTCAACCATTCCGTGGTTCTGTGATCTCTTCTAACTGAGTATCCCAGTATTAATGATGATCAGCATTGATAGTGTTTGAGTACAACAAGAAGTGATAAACTTCACTCTAAATTTATATTGGCTCACTACTAAGCTTCATAATTTTGGAGAGTACCTTTGTTCTGACTTTTTTCTGGGCTCTGCTGTTCCTGTACCTCTGACACAACTTCTGCACAAAATGCTTTCAAACTTCTGGCTTAGTCCATGTATTCCCCCTTTGACTCTGGTGAATCTTCTGCTGAGTCAAATCTCATTTACTGTCCTCCTCCAAGTTCTTTTACTGATATCATATCCATCTGGTGGTGCTGTGCTGATACCATCATGTCTCCTGCTGAACACTATTCTCTTGTTTCTTTGTAGCATCCTGTCTGCATCCATCCTTTGGGCAGGGAACATCTGTTTTTTATACACTGATTAACCTAGAATGGAGACTCCAGGGCTCTCAGGTAATAAAAATAGATGACAATAGCAATATGATGTGAGGCTCCAGCCTAGCATATTGATTTCACCAACATATGAATATCAAGTTTTGGAATAAAATCTGGTGCTTCAAAATCAGTTTTTAAACTCTTAAATGTTTCCCTGGAACCATTATTTCATTTTTGCTTTTCTAGCTAATCCAAAATTGAAATTTTGAATAATTTCCTGTACAGCTAGTGCTGTAAGTTATACCTACTGGATGGAATTAAAGAATACTTTCCATAGAGAAGCGAAGCACATAAATTTTTTCATAGATTGTGAGAGGAAAGTTTTGTAAACATATGAATAATATACCAATTGGAGCACAGAAAGCCTATAAGCTTTTTTTCTTTTTCCATCAGAAAAAATAAGAACAAAGACTTCGTTTTTACACAAAGATGCCATCAAAACCGTTCTATGCCATTGTGCAGCCCTTCTATCCTTGAGCAAAATACAGTGGAATGAAGTCAATAAAGGAATCAAGTTTAAAACATCAAGAAAATAATAACGGTTTTTAAGAGCAAAAGGGGTCATGTGCTTTTGGAGAAACACAATTCTAAATGTCAAGGATACAACACATTTTTAATCATTATATTTCTCATTGATTTTATTGGGCCTTTCTTACCCTGGATGTAAAAACTTTAGATCCCTAGTGAAAGCAAATGGAAGAATTAGGACAATGGTAAAGGTGAACTTGGGAAAAAAACTAAAACTGACCACAGCTGGATAAATCCTCTTCTTTAATGTTAATTCAGAAAAACAGTAGGTATTATCTTTTTAAAGATAGCATAAGCACCGCATGGTGCATTTCTTTTCTAGAAATAGGACTAGATCATTGTCTGTATAGTAGGCCTGTAATAGAGTGCTAGGAAACTTAGTTTCCTAACTTCAGTCTTAGTGAGACAATCCATTCAAACTTTACATGTGTACAATCTCCTGCTATCAGGGAAAAATGAAAAGTGTTAACAATGCGGAAGAACAAGATGGCTAGCATCACTGCTGGTTGTTATTTTTGCACTATACGAGAAAACAGGTACTGTTTTTGTCTTCTCATAAAATCCCTTCTGCTTGGGGTCATAGCCAGGCCCTGCAGCCAGCACACTCTCATGCACTGTACCAGCACATCTGGCTGTGCCACCACCTACTCCCACCCATCCATAGATCCTGTTAGAACAGCTCTGGGTTTTCAGCAGGTGAATATGCCCTGGGACAGATAGGCTTCCCAGTGCACAGAAAAGCCAGGATGTCCCTCTGAAAACAGCAAGCTGGAAACGAGGCCCTTTCACTGGGATGGGTTTAGGCACCTCAGCTAGATGGAATGAGCATGCTGGGTCTCTGTGAGAGGTTTATGCAGCCACTTGTACATCCACCAGTGGAAGATCTGCCTTGGTTTAGTGGCTGCTAACAGTGGAGGGAGTCTGCCTTGAAAGTGGTTTCTGTGTCAATGGTGTGTGGTGGGTTCACTCCAGCCAGGTGCCAGGTGCCCACCAAAGCCACTCTATCCCTTTCCTCCTCAGCTGGGCAGGTGAGAGAAAATATAATGAAAGGCTTCTGGACTGAGAAAAGGACAGGGAAAGATCTTTCACCATTACTGTCATGGACAAAACAAACTCAGCTTGGGGAAATCAGTTTAATCTATTACCAATAAAATCAGAATAGGGTAATGAGAAATAAAAACTAAATCTTAAACCATCCACCCCTCCCTTCTTCCCAGGTTTAACTTCAGTCCAGATTTTGTCTATCTCCTTCTCCCCAGAGGAGCAGGGGAATGAGGAATTCAGGCTCTGGTCAATCCATTACACGTCATCTCTGTCGTTCTTTTCTTTTCAGGGAGAGGACTCCTCACTCTTCCTCTGCTCCAGTGTGGGGGTCCCTCCACAGAATGCAGTCTTTCAGGAACACACTGCTCCAGAGTGGGTCCTCCATGGAGTCATCAGGTCACCAGGAACCCTGCCAGCAAACCTGCTCAGTGTGGGCTCCTCTCTCCATGGGGCCACAGGTCCTGCCAGGACCCTGCTCCAGCCTGGGCTTCTCACAGGATCACAGCCCCCTTCAGGCCTCCACCTGCTCCAGTGTGGGGTCCTCCACAGGCTGCAGCTGGATCTCTGTTGCCCCATGGACCTCCAGGGACTGGAGGATCACATCCTGCCTCACCACAGGCTGCACCACGGGCTGCAGGGGAATCTCTGCTCTGGTGCCTGGAGCACCTCCTGCCCTTTCTGCCCTGACCTTGGTGTCTGCAGAGCTGTTTCTCTCACATATTCTCACTCCTCTCTCTGGCTGCTGTTGGCCAGCAGATCCCCCCCTTACTTAAATCTGTTATCCCAGAGGCACTACCACCATTGCTAAATGGGCGAGGCCTTGGCCAGCAGCAGGTCCATCCTGGAGCTGGCTGGAATTGGCTTTGTTGCCCATGGGGGAATCTTCTGGCAGATTCTCACAGAAGCCACCCCTCTAGCTCCCTCAATACCAAAGCCTTGTCATGCAACAGCTCCTGCAGCAAACACAGGGGCCAGCACTGGATGCCTGCCTGCCTGATCTGGGTCCTGCAGGCACCTTGGGGCAGTGCCTGCCACAGCTGAGGAGGCCTGCATGTCTCCCACCCCTCCTGGCAGACTGAGTCCTGGGTGAGACCAACAGAGGCAGCAGCAGCCTAGGAGGAGACTGGAACACCATCAGTAACTCTGATAGCAAGGTTAGGCAATGGTGACTAGCACTCAGAGCAAACAAAAAATAGATACAAACCAGTCAAACTAGCAGATGTTTAACTCCATGTTCCCTGTGCTCTCTGAAGTGGTGGCTGCGGCTCCAACATTAGCTGGTCACCTCTAAAGTGTTTATCTTTGAGTACAAGATCAGTTTACCACATGTCTATAGGAAACAAAAATTGAGAGTCATAAGTCATCAAGACAGGTGTCCTTTTCTGACAGTAATATAGTGATCTAGTTTATTTACAGCCAGTCATAACAGCAAAAGAGCAGAACATAAATCTTGAAAAGGGTGTCAAAGGTGGAAAGACAACTGTGGAAGAACATACATGCCAGAAGAAAAGAGAGCACTGGAGACTGTAATTATTTTTGCTTTACTTATCCCTACATATTTTAGATATATCATTAATTAAAATGGTATGAGCGTGATGGCATGTCTTTTGTTCTGCAGATGGGTTGTGAGGAAATGGAAAGTCTGAATCTTCTTGGTGTAGATAAGCTGTAGCAAAATTTATTATATAGAAAAAGAAATCATTCTGGAGAAAAGAGTCAGTAAGGATCACACAGTTCAGTAGAACATGGCCCAAATTCAAACTCATTTTAAGTGTTTCCATCACTCCTTTTGTTCTGTATCTCTGATGGCTATCATCTAGGTTGTACAGAGTCTGAATTCATAGAGATGAAAATCCCCTTTAAAAGTCAATCAGACTTTTCAGTTTATGAGTTACACAACAAAAATAGATTGAATAAAATAGAATGTCCATGAATACATCCTATCTTCTGTTCATCTAATCACAGAAGTAATGACGCATTTTTATGACACAGAAGATATTGATATACCAATAAAATACTACTTCTGGTTCTTAATTTTTATTCTTAATCCAATTAATTAAATTTTTTTTAGAAGTTATACATTCTATTCATGGTTACCATAGAGAGCGAAAGTACACAGTGTAACATTAGTTCTGACTATTAATATGAAATTATCCATTTGGTTATGTTTCAGCTATTTTACCAATAATAACTATGAAAATGAAGAGAACCACGATGTTTATATGACTGTCATGAGCTGTTAACCACTAAATGATATGGCAGCCATGTGATTTCTTGGCATTTATTAGAAGATTCTGTTCACTATCATAAAGAATTTGTAACCCAAAAATGCAAAAAACCTATGTGCATTCAGAACACTCTCATCCACTATGTTAAGAATGTTTTTTATCTCTTTGTACAACACCTTTGCTCTGCAAAGAGACCACATTGCTGCAAAAGAACTGTTTTTCACAGACAAGTGGATCCAAACTTTTCAGCCTTCACAGTGCTCAAAAGCTGGTATTATTGGAAAGGAGACAATCCCTCCCATTTGTATGACATCATGGTAGTTTTTCAAGTTGCATCAGGTGACTTTGAATTTCCCCTGTCCTGTGAAGACTAAACAGCTGCTGATGGGCTCTTGTAAATCTGAGCTACAGCTGTAGATGAATTCTTAGCATTTAGCCATCAAATTGAATAGCTATAGGCAAAGAATTTTTTGGTTTTGTCTTGAAAAATGTGCATTTGCATTCCATCAGGTTAATGCAAAATTTGCTGAAGTGATTTTCTTTGTTTTTACAAATCCATTTTAAGAGGAGTCTCCCTTAAAAAGAATATATGACCTTGAAAGTTTTGAAATACAAGCAAATAAACAAGTAAAGGAAATTAAACCCTTGTAAAAAGGAAATGGAAAAGCTTATCAAGTATCTGTCCAATTTTGAATACTAGACTTTTTTACCAAGTCATGAAGAAGTTACAAGCATCTAAGAGAGCCACTGGTAGTTATGGATATTTATATACAGATCTATGGGAAATGTAATAATGCTGAATATACTCTGAACTGATCCTTTTCAATCTGCAACTTAATGCACATTCCAGAACTTCCTCCTCCAAGGAGCAATTAATCCATAAGGAAAACAGAATATACTTCATAAGGTAAAGCTGCAGTTATGGTGCATCTGTGGTTTTCTCCCTTTGCGCTTTAGACAGGAATATGCTACAGAAAGCAGCTAGGTAGGGCCAATGTGATTTCACACAGAAAAGTATTTCACATGGATGTCAAGATAGCAGGTGCTATTACCAGCACTCACAAAGTGAGATCAGAGGACTCACAGGATATACTTGCAATCCATTTTGAATGCATTTTTTTTTAGGGTTTTTTCTGTTTATCTTTTTAATGCAATATTATATATATATTTATATAGATAGATAGATATATGCATATATATATAAATTTAATATTTTAAAATTTTAAAAGAGGAGTTTGGGTCAAGTAATATTTCTCTTTATCCTCTTCTTATGAGAAAAAGAAGTGGCTACAGTAACATAATTTCTACATCTTTGGTTTTACTTTCAACATAATACCATTTGAAATTTTTTAGCATTGTATTCTTCTTATATTGACTTGAATACAGACACGTCTTATGACCTTCACAGCTTTTAGATGACAAAATCCCTTTACATTTTCTGCTTCTGGTAGAATTAGACCTCATCCTCCTAAGCAGCAGGAATGAAAGTGTTCAGAGTAAAGAGTTGAATATTGCTGAACTAGTACCCAGAAAAATTGATTCTATAATGCATTGCAAAATTGCATGATCTTCTAAGTTATTGTGGGCGACCTTAATATCTTATACAGACAGACAGGATAGAAAGCCATGTGATCAGTGGAAAGTCTCAGTAAAATGTGACAAGGAAATTGTTTAGCTTTAAATATGAATGTTCACAAGAAGAGAGATGTGTTACATCAGTCAGTGTTTTATTTCTCGATAGATTTTGGAGTGATATCTTCTTTTTTGAAGAAGCACCAAACGCACCAAAAAATCAGATTTCTTAAATGGCTTAACAGTAATTTTCAAGGAAAAATACTGCACACAACTTCACCAGTTTGGTGGATAAAATATGTGTCTTGAAGGTAATTGATATGAGCTAGCATCCATAGATATTCTGGTAACTTGACTGGATATTAGATGAAGTTCAGAAAGCAGACAGTGTTCCTAAGAACTCAAATAACAGCCTGACTAACTTCCAGCTCTGGAAAAAAAGAAAAAACAAAAAAAAAATTTAAAGTGGGAAAAAGCCCACATGTTTAATTAATTTTCACATACAAAAGTAAAGGTCAGTTTGTGGGCACTTGAAATTCTTTTTTCCATTCCAGTACTCACATATTGGTAGAAGGAGCACAGTCTGATTTTCTCCTGTCAGGTGAAAAAAAACCAAAACAAAATGAAACACTAAATCCCAGGTAGAGAAGAAAAAATCTCCAAAACTATGAAAGTAAAGCAGGAAAAATGTAGTTGTTCTTTCTTGATCCAGACTGACCTTGCAGTACCAGCAGTTTCAATGTTTTTCTGCAGTGTTTTGTGAGCAACTGTCACATGACATAGGTGATAGAAAGTATTTGTGAAAGGTAATGCATAAATTATTTTACACATGATTTTCTGATCAAATATCCACAACTTGCTGTCATCCTAAGGTGAAATAAGCATAAGAATAACCCCAATTATCTCAGTTCTTGACCAACCTTAAAAATAAAAGGTACTGTTTGCACTTACATATGAACAAGGACAAGCCACACAGCAATGCACAAAGCTACTTTGGTGTTTCTCAGCTTTGGCGTTTTGACTCAAATATTACTAGGGCTTTAATTGCTGACAATGAGATATTTTTAATTTAAAATAAAAATCCGAGTCCTACATAGTTCATCTTAGTTTATGGATTGACTGTTGCCTTTGAGCCTTAATCAGTATATGTTACCAATCTCTCTGCTGTAGTGCTTGGAGGAGCTAAAATTGGAGGCCAGCTAAACACATTGGTTTACACCACTTTATTTATGTTTCTTTATGTTTCATATGCTTCTATATAGCTTCACAGCATTCATCCATTTCCCATCTGCTTATCTGGAAAGTAGAAGTTTCAAAAATACCAATACATACCAGACATACAAATCATTATTACAGGCTTTGTCTGGCAGTCTTAAAAATGGTAACGTTCAGGTGCATACAAATCATCTGTTGCTTTTACAGAGAAGTAAACTCTTGCTAAACAAGATTTTTAAAGCCCTTTTTCAAAACAAGGGCTTCAAGAAGTCATTGGGACATTGGGAATTACCAGTTCTCCATCTGATACAATACAGAAAATTACTTTCTACACACATGCGCACACGCACACACAAATGAACACAGGGAAATTAAAATAGCTACTTAAAAAATAAGTTGTATTAGTTGAAAGGAAACATCCTAAATTACTTCAAAGGTGTGACACAGTATCAATTCAGTAAAATTAAAAAAAGAGAGAGAATTGGTGGAGTGCACATACAATTCCATCATTAACCTTCAGTGCTGTGGGGTTAACTTCATCCTCTAATACACCAAAGAAATATCAAAATCAAAACAACAACAACAAAACTCCTGTATTACTCTTGAGCCAGGGGAACTTTGCCAAGTTTAAGAAAAGATTATTGAAAAATATCTCACAACTTACATGATGTGTAGACAAAAAAAATGTATGAGAACTATCTCATGACTAATGCTAACTCCATCTGATAGTGCTTCCAGTTGACAGAAGGAAGAGATATTAAAACAAATCAAAATATGTTTATGCTTATACTAATTATGGGCTGCTTCCTCTCCCTTTTTCTCTTGAAGCCAGGAGTAACTCAGAAAACTGATCTCAAATAGGGCTATTTCTGCCCCCCACCCCCCAATGACACTGACTTGACATTGGAAAAAAAATTAGTCTGATTCCTTACCTTACTGAGATGCTGGCTGTCAGATTCATTCATTCTTCAATCATGGGATTATATGAAAAACTGCTATCTATAAATTGACTAGGTGTTTGAAAGTACCTGAATCTCCTAAATCTATCTAGCTTCTTTGGGAGTCCAATAACTTCACCCTCAGGCAAGAAAAAATGTAATAATTTTTCCTCTCTCTGAGTTTAAATTTACAAAAGGCCTAAGAATACTTCAAAAATGAGCCTTCTTCGGGGTTGATCCTTCTTGTTTCCCCTTCACTGTGGGCCCAGGCATTCTGTCCCACCTTCTCTAAACTGAAACTAAGTGCCACATATTGACTGAATTAAAGGCTCTGTAAAGATACAGGGGAAAATCTAACGAGATTCAGAATGTTTGTTAGGAGTATTATTTCCACAATTGCAGCTTCACCTAGGCTGGAAAAAGAAAATCATATTTGGGAGTGTATTGAAAGCAAAGCAAAGCAAAACAAAAACCAGCTTATTGCTCTTCTGCCCTTCTACCCACAAACACAAGGAAAGTTTGACAAGGAAAAATCAGCACAGGGAATAGAAAGAAGACCTCTTTATATAGGTAGACTGACAGGTCTATCACTCTATTCCCCCTCTTTGCATCTTGTTATCAAATCAGACACCCTTGGTAAGCATTTTAGATTGCCTCATGATGCCGAGAGTTTCCAAATGTTTCAACTTCAGGTTTATTTGAGAAGGATGTGCTGGAATGAGACCCACTCTCTCTCTCTCTGTACTTTAGTCAAGCAGACTCTGTTTTTCCACCTTCACAAATGAAAAAATTCAGAAGGCTCAGGGTGTTTAGTGGTTTCATTTTACACCACCATCCTGAAATCCTGCACAGGTTGGAGCACACATCTCTGGAATGATATACTAAGATCAGCGTCATTCTTTCAATTTTAAAAAAACCCCAAAAAAACCACAAGATCAGTTTAGGAAACAGAGCACCTCTGATTTATGAAAATAATATACATGCCTAAGCAATATCTCTGACTTATTTTGTTCAAAAACTTTATGGAGAGGTCTCAGATTGAAAGAAAAGCAACGTCTGAAATTAGCATGGGTGTATTTATCTTAGCTTTATCTCCAGACTGGCAGCTAGCTGCCTGTCAAAAGGTTTTAAGTAAAGTTCTTGATTGTAGGTCAGTCCTCAGTGGATAAATCACAGAAGCAGGCACAGATAAGGTGCATGATTGGCTGTTCTCCTGCTGAGGAGAGACTGCATTAAGTTAGACTAATGAATATTGAATCATTTTCTCATCCTCAGGGTGGACACCCCTGTCAGGGCTGAGTCACTGTGCAAGCAGTGTGCTGAAGTGATTTAAAATGCAGCAGCCTCTAGTGCTGGTGACAGATGGATATAAACTTGGGCATGATACATACTCATTTCTAGGCCCTCAGAAGCCATGAGTACAAATAGACAAGAAAACAAAAGATAAGCTGTGATAAAAGTCTCCCATTTGTGCATACTTGAGGAAAGTGTAAAGTGGACACCTTTCCATAGCCATTAAAAATTACCAAAAAGGACTCTCTTCTAGGGTAGTCAGAGGTAGATCATTTATTCCAAGGTTACTTTGCTCCTTTCCTTTCCTTTCCTTTCCTTTCTTTTCCTCTCTTTTCTTTTCCTCTCTTTTCTTTTCCTCTCTTTTCTCTCTTTTCTCTTTTCTCTTTTCTTTCTCTTTTCTCTTTTCTTTTCTTTCCAGAAGACTACAGAACCTCCTGCAATAACCAGTGTGTTACCTCTGCATAATGAAACTGCATCTTTTACATTTTCTGCTGAAAACTTCTTCTGATATGCTCACCACTTTACCTAGCCAGTTGAAGGTATCAGAGAATCAAAACTGCAGATATGAAAAGCTAGAGGTACATTTTGATTTTGTCACTTGAGTTTTAAACAGAAATATGTGGTCTTGTTTGAGAGACAGAACATAAAAGGGTAACTTCAGCAGTACCTAAACACTCTGAAGGAAAGGATTGATTAAATTAATATTATTAGAGTCTGTGTGAGAAATGACACAATAGTTTCCAGCTTCACTGAGAGATAATGTCTTATGGGCTTGACTTTGCCTTGGATTATGATTTCTGTTTGTACAATCCTGATGTTTGGCATGGGCAGCTACTCACAAGCCTTGCAAGTAGGGAATTGTGGTGAGCTCCCAGGGGCCTTTCGTGGCAGTCAGTGACCAGCTTGGAACCAGCCCAGGAAACATGGTAGTTCATACTGCTTGCCAGGGGGACTTTCATGAAGGTCACACTGCTTGCTTTCAAAAGGTTGCCTTTTGTTGAGCCTTTGAAAGAGATTTTTCATAATCCTGTGATTTATTTCTCTGTGGTGAACCCTCATTAGTCAGGAAGTGCAAATAATGCTGCCTTGGCACAGAGTACCCATAGAACATATCCTGTAAGGAATGCTGTTCATTAAAGAAAAAAGGGTAATGAAACTTCATAATATACATGCATGAATTCTTCTAGCTTCTCTCTCAAACCGTAGCCTACGGAAACCTAAATTGGAAAGCTGCTTAGGAAAGGAATCATGTGGCAAAGGGTGGCTATGAATAGTCACCAGCAGAATAGCTTTATGAAAACAATAGCTCAAATACTTGCATGCTCTTCTATGGCATTTAAAGCATTGCTGTTCATTGTAGAAAATGGGACTTTTGAGCTGACTTTCTGTTTTACCACTGGGGAAGCTAATGCTTGCATTGCAAGGGGAAAGCTGATTGGTTGTTTTTCATTATGGTATGTGTCACAAATGAGAATGTCAGGAAGGTCTGAAATTTCATCTCATCCAAATCGATTAGTGTTAATGTTTTTCTCATTATGATTTCATCAGGATTAATTAACGGAATCTGTGAATAATATGCTGCACATATTTGATATGCAAAACCAAACCAACTGTACAATTTATATTTCCTTACAGCTGGTGCTTTCCATATTCAGCTAGGAGTATAGACTACATGTCCATGGTGTAGACTAATGCAGCTCGCCTTCCTGAACCATGAAGTGCCCTGGATGTCAGTGAAGCTTGTGCTAGCAGCTGACCCTGCTGGAGTCACAGCTTCTGCCCTGCACAGCCAGCCCAGAAAGCAATAGATTAATTTCCTTACCAGCTCAGGAGGTTCAATGCACGTTTAGATTTTGCTGGTATAAATACGTCTTGGCTATTGCATTTAAAAATAGTTCAGGATAAACTTATGGAATGTCCAATATTTGTTTTCAGACACGTCCAGTGGTCACTCAGAGCGCTCTATAAATTGCCTGACTGACATGATTCATCAGTAAGTATACACAGTAGACACAGGAGTGGGCTGCTTATAATTCTCAGGAAAGTGCTCATGATCAGCAGAGAGAAATTGCTGTTGATGGCAATGGTAGTGTCCAATTAACCCCTCTCTACATAAATATCTGAATTTTTAGAGAAGCCATTTTTAAGTGTCTTTGTTGTTGTTGTTGTTTTGGGGTTTTTTTGTTGGCAGATCACAGGATAAAAATTTTAAGTCCTTTTTACCTTTTTTAAAACATGACAAACCATCTTTGTAGGCAACAAGGTCTTGATGTATTGTTATATTTTGAGGCACAGAAGCAAAATAGGGCAAATCTGTTTTCTGATTTCACTGGTCTTGGCACTGTCTCCTGGATAGTTACATCTTAATTTCTTCCACTCAGATGTGGTATTTGATTTAAGTGTTTGTGAAAACTACCAATCTGACAGTCCTGCAGACTGAAGTCTTCCATTTATTCATCCATTAACTACAAAGTTCAAGTTTCCCTTTCAAATTAAAGTGCCTCTATCCATGCTGGCCAGACCACCTCGAGGGAGGAATCATTTAGATTCCAACCACACTCGCACCCCATCCTCGCTCTTGCAAATGCCAGCAAGAAGCCGTTTTCTGCCAGCTGTTGCATATTTCTAATGGACACACTTGTCTATAGGGAATAATGTGATCAGGTAACTTCTAGAAGGTAAAAATATCAGGTTACTCCCAGTCTGGGCTGGACTTGAACTGATACTCCAGGAGGTAATTCTTCTCTCCCATTACCAGTCCAGATACACTTTGGACTTTTTGTGGGGCTCTTAGAAGTATCTTAATGAAAGTACACCTATTTTTAAAATATATTCACTAAGAATTCAGTGGACTATCCAAATTTCAGTCTGTATTAACTGCATTGAGCTGTGGTTTATACTTAATAAGTAAGGAAAATAGAGCATAGTATAAATGTAAAAATGCAACATGTTACACCTGGTAGACATCTACTGAAACAGTGTCAGGTTTTGAAACAGCTTGCATTAACTCTGCACCCGTACAGTGCAGAAAGAATCCAGAAAGAAGCTCAAGTTTGCTCAGCTAAATCCTTTTTCAGGCAGCTAAAAATGAGTTTTTCACTGATAAGCTTATTTTCCCCATTTTTTTGTATTTCTGAAAAGGACATAAAAGAAAATAGATTGATTCTAAAGTAACAGAAGGACCAACACAGTGATGATGAGCATATTCCAGTCATATGGATTATGGGAGAAATCCAAAACCTTCAGGTTCTTATTTTCCCATAAAACAGCCAATTCTGACACTTTAATATATAGGCATAGATATGTCAGAGAGGGAGCAAAGAGGCAATTCCTTCCTATCTGTTGTTGCAGGTTAATGGCTTTGGCACCACACATGCTACTGGCACTGCACTGTAGCAGGTAATGAAGAGCCTCACTGTTTTGGGGACAAAGCAGAGAGAGATGTGGTAGGTTCTCCAGAAGCCATACTGAGCCTCCCATTTGCGCTGTTGCCACTGGTTTGGGATGGAAAGGAGCTTGGTCAGGACTTCAGTACACTGTATGTGGTACACTTGGTTCTTGGTGTGTGACCACAGAGGGTGCTGAGGTCACTGTTCATGTTACAAAGGCATATGTTTCTGGATTATTGATTTCTCTAGTGTTTTCAACTACTTTGAGTGCCCTGAAAACCCACTATAATTTTTTTTCTGGTAGAGAAAGTATGAGTGCTGCTAGTGTGGGCTATAGCAAGGGATTGAGAAGGCAAGTGGGACAAATGCTCTTAGGGGCAGTGGGATGCATGTGCTGTATAGATGAAGCCTTGGCAACAGCTGGAAATTGCTGTCAGTGGTGTCATATATATTGACCAGTCTGCAAGTTCAGTCCAGACCACCATGTCAAACAAGAGACCTTATCGTATTAAATCTGAACTGTGAACTTGGAAAAGAACTCACAGTGGATAAGACAGAAAAGTAAAATGCCTATATGCCTTTCTCTATTTCAGCTTCCTACCTTCCTCTGCTGCCCAGGGTGGTTTTATTTGCTTCTTATGGCACTTTCTTAAGCAACTGATCAAAATCCTCCAGGTTTTACTTAGGCCAAATTTTTCTTCACATCTTATTCCTATTCTGTCTTTTTTCCTGTCTAGAACAACCAGCCTTAAGCCCTTGAAAAAAATCTTGACAAACAACCCCGTGTTCTGCTTTGCCAGCTGACTGATGGATTAGTTACAGGTACCCTTGCCTAGGCTGCCTCTTCTGCAGAGCTGCCAACAGTGCTTCCATACGAATGAGTGATCACCAGCATTCACAGTCTTCTTCTGTTAGACCTGTATCACTTTCTACCTCTGTATAGATGAAGATACCTGGATAGACAAAAGCTTCAATCAATTTGCTGTTTGGAGCCTGTCACATACAATGTGAGTCCGCAGTATTAAAGAGAACTCACAGGAGGTGAAACAGATATAAGAAAAACCTAGCACTTGCTAGCCAAGTGCAAATAGCTAGTCCTGTAATGATCTGAGAAATCTAAGTCTCTCAGCTGGAATCCATCTATTTTTCCTTTGTGTTAAGGCCTTTGGGTTTATTATAGTGGTATTTTAGCCTACTGGTAGACTGAAAGCAATATGAGACATAGTGATTACATTCAGGAGGGAAATTTTGTACATTGTAAGGATGCTGCAAGCTTTTTTCTTCCTAGCAGGCAGGAAGAATTAGATTTGCCAATTCCCCAGTCTACAGTGCTTTTCTGAGAATTTTGAATTTTAAACTTCAACCTTTATACTAACAGCTCAGGTCAAAAAACTGACTAATTCCTAGCTGTATCCTAAGATCGGTCTTCAATCTCTGGGAGGGAAATTTTCACAGTGGAAATCTCTTTTTCTCTGAGGTAGACGTGGCACTATAGGCTAAACAGAGAAAAAACAGTGCCTTTTGCCCCCTGCCCTTTCCTGGGAGGTGCATTGGGGAGTTCAGGAGTTCAGACAACTATTTAAGTTAATTTTGCTTGAAAGCCTTATGCCAGATGAGTTTCTCCCACACAAGAGAAAGGAAACAAGCAATAAAGAGAAGCTGGATGTGGAGAATTTCCAGTCCCTACGCCACTTTTGTTGCCAGAGTTTTCCAGAAGGGCAAAGATGCAGCCTAGACAGGAACTCAGCCATACCCTGCGCCAGTGACTGCATCTCTGAGTGGTGCTTTGACATTATTTCCCTTTAGCTTTCTCTTTTTAATCTGGGAGAACCCTGCAGACTAAGGCAGATATCTTAGATGGAGGAATAGACAATGCAGATAGAGCATTGCAGATCCATAGGAAATATTCCAGAAAACATTACGAGGTTGTGCTTGGGATATTTGCAGCTGGACTAGACAGCCTGTTAATGGACTTTTGGAGAGCATTGTTTGGAGCAGGCATTTCCAGACGTTCATAAAAGATTGAGAAGCTTTGGGTGGTCAACCCAGATCATTTTGTGGATTATCACATCCCATTGACCAGTTTAGCATTTCTGGCTTCTATAATAGTGCATATGCCCCTTATATCCACCTACATCCACCACAATCCTCAAAACTGGTGGCAACTCATTAAAAATATCAGCATGCAGTATGGGACCCTTTGGTTTACGATTTATATATTTCCAGCTCAGCTTCTAATTTTACAAAAGAAGGCTTCTCAGCATGCATCAATAAGAGATTAATCTTACATCTCTCTCAAAAATAACTGTTCATAGTTTTTCTTGTTTGTCAGGAACTGTCCTTTTATTCTCAGCAAGTAGCTTCCTGTTATGTGGATGATGTGCAGATGGTCATTCTTTCACCTTTAGATCTTATGGTGGGCAGATTTAGTAAGCAGTGATTCTTTTCAACCTGCAAAGCACTCTGTCAAAGGCCATTTCATTTCTTTAAAGAAGTTAATAACACAGTGGATCTGTTTACTTAGATTCTTAGTTTTATTCTGCCCGGCCATCTCGTTGTGACAACACAAAAACCTAATGGAAAGTTAAGGTTGTGCAGAGTCATTAGAAAAGCCGGTGTAAATCTTGATTTCTGCCAGACATGGGTGACTGGAGGTCAGGTACTGCAATTTTTAATTTTACAACCATAAGCACTGAGTTTGGAAAAGGGTAAGTAATTTATTTCTCTTTTGTTAAAGCATGGGTAAATATATTCATGTCACTAAAACATTTGCATTATTAAAGCATTTGAATGAACATGAATAAATTACTAATCTGAAAAGGCTGTAATTATTTTTGCTCAGACAAGAATAAATAACGTTTTTTGCAGCATCTTTAGGCTTAGATGGTCCATTTGCCCTTGTGTAGTTGAGTCACCTGGATCAAAGCCACTTTTGAATAAGACATAGAAAAAATGAAGTATTTGAAAAATATTTGCTGTCAGCTTCTTCTACTGGAACCACAAAAGTAATTGTACTTGATTTTACTTCTTTGGAAAAAAAAGAAAAAAAAAACCAAACAAGCACCACACTAACCCTTAATTTACTTGGACAGACCAAATGGTGTGAACCATCTTCAGTGACTTTTCTCTTAGCTGACAGACAAAGCTGAGTAATCAGCCAGTTGTGGTAAAAAACAAAGCCATGTACCTGATGCAGTCTGGTTCTGAACTATCATTGGTGATACCTGTGGGTTCCTCAGGAATGCTTCAGCATTTCAAATATTTTGTCTTTCTGTCCAGACACTGAAAAAATGCTCAAGACTGTTCATTCACAGAAAATATATATTTCATTTCTGAATATACAGAGCTGGATTTAACAGCATTTTTGTTTCCTTTTCTTCCCAGAAACTTTTCTTTTCCTTTCTAGCTTTGGGAATTACAAATATCTCCAGTGTTAAACATTTTCTCTATAATAAGTAGTAGCAGACTAACATTTGAAGGAACTGACATGAAAAAAGACTGTCTCATTTTAGATGTCTTTGCTGCCAAAACAAAAAACAGAAGAAACACTAGTTGAAACATGGGAAATTATGATTAGATGCTAGAAACAAAAAATTCACAGTGAGGCTGATCATCCCCTGGAACAGATTGTCAAGAGATATTGCATGATCTCCACCCCTGGAGGTATTCAAAACTCAACAGGACGTGGCCTTGAGCAAGTTGATATAAGTTGTCCTTGCTTTTGAAGAAGCAGCAGGAGCAGAATAAGGTGACCTCTGGAAGTCCTTTCCAGCTTGAAGGATTCTGTAGTTCAGAGCCTGCCACATGACACATGACAGCAAAGTATTGTCTACGATCTTGTCAGTTCCCAGATTTTAGATTCAAGATATAATTGTCTTTCCTGGTGTATAGATTGCTTTAAATTCTACAGCAAGAAAGATTACATACGTTCATATTCATGCCACTGTCTTTATAAAACAGACCTGCAATCATTTGTTCCTTGGAAAATTGTTCTTCATGTAGCAAGTTCTTGTTTAAGCAGGAGCAATCCCATAAAAGTTTGTAAGTTATATCTTGGTGCAATGTTAGGATTAGATTGTGCTGGCAAACAGAACATATAAGTGAAATATTCTCCTTTAAGTTTACTGAATGCCTAATGATAAGTCTGTTTCATATACAATATGTTTGTATTATATATGAAATTAATTTACCAATAACTTTTTTGAAAATTAAGGGGTCTTTGGAAATCAAAGCAATGATAATGGAACAACTGTTCATGACTTCCTGTGATATGCCGTGAAAGAATCAAAAGTGGTCTGGAGGAGTTTAGGTGTGCTTACCATGTTATGCATAAATGCTTGGTACCTGCTGCAGGCAGTAGTGACAATGCCTCAGCAATTGAACAGGCAAGCATAGATAAATATCTCATTTGAAGCAGACTTTTTTTCTTCTTTTTTTTCCCCCTCTCTGCTGTTTTTTAAAGTTTTTTGGCTTAGCATGTTGGAAATACCCAATTTGGTTTTACCTTCATTCGATAAGAAAATCATTAATGATGGGATGGCATAGGATGGTGAAATGAGAAGCATACCCCTCAATACTTAGTTTGTCTTCCAGTTTCACTTGGTTAGCAAAGTTTCCTCTAGAAAAGGCAGAATGAAGGAAAGCATGAAATATGACTGAATTTACTGTCAACTAGTTGTTTCTGTCATACTCTGCCTTCCTTTCTGATTTATATTTTATTAAGCAAAAAGTTAAGCAAAAGTTATAAATAATGTATTAGCTGGAGGCATCCTCATCCATGACTTAATGGTACTAAAGAGAAAGACTTCCCACATTTCCACACAATTTTATAAAGAAGACATGGAGCTTCTGAGAAAAGAAAAGAATTTCAGGTTCTGGGCAGCAGCATCACACCTGTTGCTACTAGTTTAACCAATTTTAGGAATGCCTAGAGAGCATGGATTAGTAGAGCTAGTATACACAGTAACTAACAACTGCTCTTGCTCTTTCATGAGAGTCAGCACTCCCAAAGACATACCTGTGACAACCAGACCTACTACACGTAAATCCTTCGCAGGAGAAAGAAATACATATTGCTAAGACTCTCGTATTTCCAACAGGCAAAAGTGGTGGAGTGGAAGTGATGGGAAGTGGTCATCCTGTGCAGTGGCAGCCTATGATCCTTGTTTCTCATTTATGCTTAAGGAGATGTTTCCCAGTTCAGAGATGAAGGAGCCTGCTACAGGAGAAACACTTGTCCTGACCTTATCCATATACCATAACATGGAAGAAAAAGAGAATTTCAAGCAGCATGGATCATCAGAAAACCATGCCTTTCCTGGGGGCAAGCCAATAAGTTATGAATTATCCCTGCATCCAGATTTGTTAATGAGAAAGAGAAGACATAGCAGAATAGTATTTTCTAAATTACTGATAATTTAAATCAAATTCTGTCCAGTGATTGTCTAGACCAATAACTAAATTACATCAACTGTCACAGCTCTTGGTTGATTGGAGAAGACCTTACTGTCTCCAGCTTCTTGCTTTCTTCTTTTCTTTACTAACCCAAAACTGCTACTTATTAGCTCTTATCCATGGTGCAAACACAGATCAGGATTTCCTTTTTTTTTCACCTGACTTACGCCCTATCCATGAGGTCTGTCCCAGTGGTTGGGAAGGACCAAACTAATAAAATCATATGTATATATGTATTATAGTTTTTCTTGGCCACTTCTACTTAAGATCTTCAACCAAATGAAGACCTACATTACACAGATTGTGCTGCAATCTATGTAAAGATGATCTTTGAACTTTTTTAATCCGTCTAGAAGGTTTTGGACAGGTTGGGAGATGCTGAAGATCAGTATCTAGCCATTTCCACTCCTATTTCTTCTTACAAATGGAAAGTCTCTGCAAAGGTGCTGCTGTGACATGATGATGCAAAATCAGGCACAGAGCAAGTATCACACATGGCACAAAAGTGCCAGTAACATAACCCATTACTAGACTACTTTGAAAACAACTCATTTTTTTTCCTATTGCAAACTTAACACTTCCTATTTTAAGAAATTTGACTTAAATTTTCGTGGTAATAGAAGTTATTTCACTTAGGAGCAAAATCAAAAGATGAGCTAGCAGGCTCCTGCAGCTCCTGGGCTAACAGCTCTGTTTCTGGCTGCAGTTTTGACAGCAAGCTAAAGTACTGCAGTGGATCTGTGAACTTACTTATTCAAAAGTTAATATGAATACATTTTCCAGTTTTTCTATCCCTTAGTTTCTTAGAATTCTGTACATGTTCAAGGTTAAGATTACACAATTTAATACCAGCAATAGTTTATTGTTTGTAATTCATAAAAAAATGCAATTTATTGTTTATTTTTTCTGACTCTGAACTATCTCCTGTCTGAGTTCATATGTTGCTTGCTTTTCACCGTATGATTCAGTATTTCAAAGGCAACTGTTCCACTAGGAAGGTGAAAAGGCAACTGAAATAATACAATGTGTCATCAAAATAAAATGTGATGCAATTTTAGTTTATTGCTACTCAGGGAATTCTATTTCAGTATCTTACCCTCTTTGTCCAGAAGTGAGATAAATTAGCGAGCATTGACACTTCTGATCAGAAATTTTCAGTTATTATATAACTGGCCTGTAAGTGTTGTTTATACAAGACAGAAGTAAAATATATTCCCTCTAGACAAAAGACCATTAGCCTTAAAACTTTCATTACTTCTAGATTCATGATATCCTGAAGACAAAAACTTGTATTCTTTTCCAAGAAAAAAGCCTTGATCCTCTAGCAAAAGATGCACAGCCTTGTCACAGTATTGAAATTTTTAAAACTGCCTCAGTTGAGGCTTTAACACACTTTTGGTGCCTCTACATAGCATTAAGCATATTTCTGAAGGCTTTTGTCATGGTCAATTAAGTCGTTGACAAACTTAGAAAACACCAGCTTTTTGTGAAAGAGGCACTCAGTAGTAGCTGCTCCCATTACTAGAGATCCACTCTACATACCCACCAGAGACCACAATCGGGGTCTGAGGGTCTGTTGCTTTTGACGATAAAGTTACAGGGCAGATTAATGGTCTCTCTGCAAAGAACACCTGAGCTGAGCTAAGCTCAATTGCTCACTGTAAGGAATCATAGGAAACAGGAGGAGATGAGTCTGAAGCAAGCTAAGGCGCTTTCTTCTACCTTTGACACTTCGCTCAGACTTTCCACAAAATGTCTACAAAGCCAAAAGATAAAAACAAATTAATTTGACTCAAATCCAGAAAGTATATGCAGTAAAGAATGTTTTTTCAAGACTCAGTAATGGCTCTTCAGTTGCCCAGTTTCCTGGAATCTAGCATGAATAATTCCTTGCCTTTTTTTTTGCGCTTTTTTTTTTTTTAACTGAGTATTATTTAAACTAGCTTTTTTATAGAGACAAAAACTGATGGGAAAACATAATTTCATAAAATTCCACTCACTGGACAGAGGTGTATCCCAAAAGTAAAGAAGACAAAGTAAAAAAACAAGCAGCTATCAAAGAATAAATACTTTATTGTTCCTTATTTTTACAGAGGAAATTCCTTTTTTCCTTTCACAGAAGCAAAGCTTTTTCAGCATTGAATGCTCTTTTGGCAGCTCAAAGCACTGCAAATCTTGAATAAATCCCAGGACCAACTTCCATATTTTCTGCACTAAGCCAGGATGACAGAGGTAACAGCACAGCTGATTCCTCTCTGATTATGGCCCAGTTCATATCAGCATAAATTGGGAATAGTTCAGTTGAAGGTAAAGAAGTTATTTTAAATTGTTACTGTAATAAGGCAGAACAAGCCCTGATTAACAATGGCAAGATCAGATAATGTCATATATTGAATACAGACATAAATGCAAGGCTTCACATACTGAGAAATGATATTATATTGTTGAACTACCAATTAATTAATTTGTTTAATGTTCTATCTGTTGATAAATAATATTTGCATTGACAGCAATTGTACTCCTTGCTGTCTTGCTCTGTACTGCTGTGATAATCATTATTTTAAAACAAAAGTCAGTCTTTTTCCCTCATTTGAGAGATACTATCTGTCATATGAATTGTGGATTTTATTTAGAGCATACTGAAGTCCATACTGTGGCCTTCAGTGAGTTTTAGATCAGTCTCTTGAACAGGTCGGGATTCTTGTGGAAAATAATAGCATGAGACATTGTAATTAACTCAAAATATGTAATTCTTGTACACAGGGGGTGTATTTGAAATCTCTGAATAGAAGCTAGAAGAGACCTCTGGAGGTCACCTAGTCCACTCCAATTGTTCACGGAAGGGTCAATTACAGTTTGTTTCTCCAGGGTCGTGCAGGAACATAACTCTATTTCTCTACTTTTAAATGACCAACTTTCCCAGTTTACTTTTCTCTTACATAAAACTCTGTACTACATCTTACTCTGTAATTATGGGATCATTCTGGAAAATCTTTTCTGGCCTCTTGTCAAGAGAGTGGAATCCTGTTGTGCATTTTACATTTAGTATTACAATTTTTTTTTTTTCACTGAATAGGTCATCAGGATTTGAAGTTTTAATGTAATTTTTCAGATTGTTGTAATTATTTGTAATTTTGACCTTTTTATGGCTCCATATTTCGATTGCAAAGCACTACACTTCTTTAGTGTGAGCCAGTGAGACTGCAATCAATAGAGAAAAGACTTAAATAGAACTAATAAAAAATGGATACCTTTGAAGGGTAGGTAGATAAATACCTTTAAAATTGTCAAGACCTACCAGAAATGTAACACTCTGAACCTCTTTGCTGTCAGATGTCACTGCTGAGCCTCAATGAGAATGGGATGCTAAACAGCCACCTATGTTTCTATAGAGATCATGGTCAATTCTTATCCCACTGCTTTTAATTTTATTGTTTCCATTGATTATTGTGTCCATCATCGCTTGTAGAACTGCTCTACTGAATATTTTCACCATTTCCCTGGAAGTTTATGGGTTGGCATCCCACAACATCCATGTTCTCATGAATCTGCTTATTTTTTACATTGAGAACTATACAGCAATTAGCTGAGAATAAGACCAGTTACAAGTGATCAATTGATTGATGTTGTCTGTGAGTACCTGATACTGATTGTTGATGAGAATTAAATTTTAATTAAAATCATAGTTTCTCTTACTACTTCTTACTAGTTGAATATCAGTTAGAGTAGCCTTCATGCTTTTATGTCTTCTGGTCACAGCAATGCCAGAAATACATGGAGCAAGGGGCTGGAAAGACCAAATCTCCAGGGTTACTGCCTGTTTAATGAGAGTGTTTTCCTTTGATCAGGAAAACAGGGGATGCAAATCAAGCTAGGATTTTAATGTTAGTCCTAATCTGAATCCTCATCTTATATTTTCACATAAAGAGATAGAGGGACATTTGTTCCACAGGTTGTATTTTCTTTCTCCTGTCCCTTTATTCTGATATGGTCCCTAATTCAAGCACATTGTCAATTTTCACAAATTTAGGAGTTGACTGCAATGTCTTCTATGAGTAAAGTATATTCTCATAAACTAGAATTGAAAATTTAAATTTATAATACATTTTTAGCATCTATTTAGTGCATTTCATTGAATGAAAATTTCATGTTTGTCTTCAAAAAGATCTGATTTAAATTCCAAAGATCAGAACAAATCAGTCTAAACTGTATAAAATGAAAAAGTATAATTTTAGAAAGAGAGCTCATGAAACTGTTTTCCAGAGGGCCAACCCTGTCCTGGGGGGGGGGATCAGGCACAGCATCACCAGCCGGGCAAGGGAGGGGATTGTCCTGCTCTGCTCTGCACTGGGGCGGCCTCACCTCGAGTCCCGGGGGCAGGTTTGGGAGCCACAATATAAGAAGGACATGGAGCTCTTACAGAGCATCCAAAAGAGGGCAATGAAGATAGTGAAGGGTCTGGAGGGGAAGCTGTATGGGGAATGGCTGAGGACACTTGGTCTGTTCAGCCTGGAGGAGAGGAGCTTGAGGGGAGACCTCACTGCAGTTACAGATTCCTTGAGAGGGGAAGAGGTGGGCAGACACTGATCTCTTCTTTCTGGTGACAGTGACAGAACCTCAGGGAATTGCCTGAAGTTGTGTCAGGGGAGGTTTAGGTTGGATATTAGAAAAGGTTCTTCACCCAGAGAGTGGTTGGGCACTGGAACAGGGTCTCCAGGGAAGTGGTCACAGCACCAAGCCTGACAGATAAGAGTTTGCACAACACTCTCAGGCACATGGTGTGACTCTTGGGGATGGTCCCATGCAGGGTCAGGAGTTGGATTTGATGGATTGTGGGTCCCTTCCAATGCAACACATTGTGTGATTCTGTGATTTGTGTCTTGTATATTACTGAAACATTTCTGAATCTCTTAAATTACTGAAATTTTTGTGGTGGGAAAGAACAGTGACAAAGAACAATCCTGAAAGTAGTGAGGGACATAGTCCATCTGAACTTACCTGAAATGATGTTTCAGACTTCACAGCTTGCACTGAGAAGGCTCTATTATCAATCAGTGGCCTTGTTAGCATTTGCAGTGGGCAGGCTAATTAATGATGCTGCTTTGCATAGATTTGGGGGATGAGTAGGACACAGATATAATATAATTAAACTATTGTCAAGTCTCAGATTTGAACTATTCTAAAAATGTTGGTGGCTATGTCAGTTTAATAAAAACTAATAAATATGCATGGATTTACTTTGCATCAGTTAATTTTGGAGCACAATCCCAAACACAGCTCTCTGTTAAATGCTATTTTTGGAAGTATGTGCTGTGAATTAAGAGGTGAGTAGCATTTCCTACAGACTTTAATTCCCTGGGCAGAATGGGAACTCTGTTACCTAGCAAGAGTTTCCCAATCTGTATTTCATTGGGTGCCATCATGGTGGCTCAAGCCCTCAACATCCATGCTAGTGTGAAATACAACACTGCAGGGACGACAGGACAGGGGACTGGGGATGCATATCACTGTTGTGAGGAGTATCATAATCCCTGAGGATGTTGCTGTGCAGAACTGATTTGTCAGCAAGTCAGTATTCTTACCTTAGTAGACACAGTGCTACATTTAGTCGACTTGTTCTGACTGTTTTCAACTTTTAATCTGTTTTATGTTGGACTGCAGGGTTAAACTAATTATATTGAGTAGATTTAAAAATTCCTTGCATATTTTAAAAGCATACAGTCTTTGCAGTTTGCACATCCATTAAATGGAAGCTATATCATTTTCTAGGAAAAATAAACACAGAATCACAGAATCACAGAATATTCTGAGTTTGAAGGGATCCACCAGATTCATCAAAATCCAGCTCCTGGCCCTGCACAGGTCAGCCCCAATTATCACACCATGCGCCTAAGAGTGATGTTCAAATGTGCATTTACAAGACTTTATCTCCAAACATACATATTAAAAGCGCACATACCCAAGGTGTAGCAAAGAGTACAGCACGGAACACGTCAATGTTCCTGCTCCAGATCACTGGCTTTAGGGGCTTCATCATACTATGCCAAAGACTGAGTTAATCAGTGTGGTGGTATTTTGCCAGATGACACAGGGATAATTAAATGACCTATTTTTTTTAGGGGGAAGAATAAGGAAAAGATTTTAAAAAGAAAAATAAATAAATAAATAAAAGATTAAGCTCTTCAGCCAGTGAGGCACTGATAACAGGCCAATATTCCTACCTGGCTCCTTCTAAGCTAGAGAGGTTTAATCTTTGCAGTCCTAAGGCTAGGATCAAGAATTTTGAATAACTGACTTAGAGAACACCAAGGAAGTTGAACCAGTTGTTTGCAATTGCTTGAGGGGAATCTCAGACATACAAGCCGCCAGCAAATGCTTCAATAAGGCCTCTCTCCTTCCCCCTGAGTTCCTGGAATTAATGAAACTCATCAAAGCTTGCAAAGGAGGATGTAAATTCAGGGAAAAGATGATAACATGGGCGTGTGGCTCCTGCATGAGCAAATAACATGTGTTGGTATCTAAATTGATGGAAAAGTCACAAATTGTGTTCACTGAAGAAAACAACAGAAATAACAGTAAATGTCATTTATGTTAGTTACCTTTTTGATTAACCCAGTGCCTTTTGAAGTTCAAAGATGAATGTAGCAGCTCGTTTTTTCACAGACACTTGATTGTTCTAGCTGCTTGGCAATCTAGTCTTGTTAAGCTTTTCCATTACATTGTCTCCACTGTATTTTGTGCAGTAGAGCTCTAAGACAAAAATACTGACTTCAGAGCAACTCATGGCTGAGGAAAGTGATACACACAAGCTGAAATGTACTTACAAAAATCTGCCATGTTTCACCACAAATCTGTGACATATTGTACACAAAGTTTTCCAATGTAGTCAAGCTTAGAAATGTCAGCTGTATTGGACAAAAGGATTATGATACAACTCTAAAAAAATTTTCATGTGCATCCAGTGTTTTATAACAATTTTTATCAAGTAATTTGGAGTAGTAGGCAGCCCATCAATAAACTATGTTTCAAGCCTAAAGGTGACTCCAGAGTTGCCAGAGGAATAAGCCAAGGAGCCAGATGTCACTAGAAATGTTTCTGTAACTAGCTGATGAGTCCTGTGGCTGCCACCAAACAAGAGAAGGAATGGGATAATGTATTGTCTTATTTTTCTGAGACTAGCAGTCTCTGCATCAATCTACTGCAATTCTTTTGCCATTTGAAGTAAATATTTTAATGTCTTTGCATTTTCTTCCAAGCTAAAACATGTTTATATGTGTCAGGAAGTAGAGCTTCTAGCATTTAAAAATGAAATATTTGTTTATTATTGATCAATACTGCTGTATATTCTCAGCCTATAGTGTCGTAGTTTGAGAGTGGCAGTGTTCAAGGTAAGGTTGGAGCAATCTGGTCTGGTGAAAGGTGTCCCTACCCATAGCAAGAGGGTTGGAACTAAATATTCTTTAAGGATCCCTCCAACCCAAACCATTTTGATACTATGAAATGAAACTCTATTCTGGATATGTTCTGATCTCATGGCTTAGTAACTCTTTGATGGTCCATGAGGATGAAATAAGTAGACCTTGGAGCCTTTATGGAATTAAGGCTCTACTACAACTTTCTGGCATTCAGAAACATCCAAAGTCACACTGCCAGTGTCCAAAGAAGGTCTTCTTTATTCACTGTCTGGGTTTTAATCAGTCACAAGGCAACACAAGTACATTCTGGAAGGCATTGAACTCTTTTTGATCAGTGATAGCTCATTCTGATACCGTAATACTCATCGCATGGACAGTAACACTCTCTTTATCCTTCTGTTTCTAAGGACTACCCTTCACTCTAGCACTACAGATAAGTTTAACTTGAATTTCCTTCACCTGGAAAGCAGGCCAGTCCTACACACTAGTTCAGAGTAAAGCCTAGGCTGATATATTGATATACTGCATAACAGCTCTGGCTTGTCTTTCGACCTTAGAAAGCTTTTTTGCTTCTGATGCACACATGGGTTAGATCCAGTGAATGAATCTATAAACATTTCTAAACTATCAGCTAAACTGAGGTTGGTAAACAGAGGTCTGAGCCTATCCATATGTTTTTCTACCTCCCATCACGGTTTCCTTCAGAGATCCTGTTCAGGATTGGGCTGAGGGCTGCCACACTTTGTAAGGTGAGAAACCGGATGCGATGGGAGAGCTCCTGAGCAGGACTCAATTGCTTTCTAGGTGAAAAAATCATCCAGGACATAGCTACCCACTTTTGTCTCCATCTCTCTGACACAATGCTCTGTTGCTCCAAATGTAGTTTAACACTCTGTGACAAATGGCTTCAAAAGTGGGCACTCAAATTTCACTGTTCTGCCACTTGAAATATTATGATAATGTGGTTTTCCTCCTTTGCCACATGCAGGCTTGCCTAATCACAGCCCAGTATTTACCGTGCAAGATGAACTTTGGACTTCCTCAACTATGGACTTAACTAAAGCTGAGCAAGAAACTGCAAACATTAAGTCAACCATATTTCCCTAAACCGCCAAAGCAACCTTTTTGCTACGTTCACTTTTATGCAGCAAGCAAGAAGAGGGTTTGGCCATTTTGTTCTGGTTTTGTATCCACAGCACATAAGTAAAAGGGTAAGATTACACAGAAATTGGATCAAATAGGATATTTGTAAGCCTGAGTTTTTATTTCTAATGTATTGACAGATTCTGCCTATTTGAATTGAATGTCTTATAACTCAACCTGTGGAAGACAGACTGCTATTGGAACCAATCTATGATACCAGATCAGCAGCCTCTGGTTTGTCAAGTCTTTATATAGAAACATAAAGCAAAATACTTCTAAAAGGCAAGTGTGCTATTAGATTGGGCCTTAGATTCCAAGGCCATGAGGACCAAGAGGATTAGGCCCAGGTCTTTGACTTTAGGCTGATTACAGAAAATGATCAAGACCTTAGGATGCCACAGGAATTCTCTCTTTACATACAGAGAAAGATTATTTCCTTCCCAATATGGATCTGGACATATGTCTTCTTTATTTCTTTGACAGATTTCTACTTTCAGTATTTTCATCAAGAAGGAAAGGATGGAGTGACCAGCAAAGGTGTTGGCCAGTGTTGTGAATGTGCAAAGAAAATTACCCAGCAATTGGCATTTCATACAGGACCAGAAGAGTTCTCATATTGTATGAGAGCCCATCCAGCATCCCTGAGTACATAACTGGTCAGCTAAACCATTGCTCTCTTCCATCTTTCAGATCTGAATGCTGATTTTTAAAAAGCTGGCACATTGGTAACTTTTATTGTGAAAAAATTATAATTTGTCAATTTGTGAAGACAAGTTGCCAGAGAAACGAACCCAAGATATCAGCCTATTTTCCTTCCTGGAAATTTCCTCTGAACCCCTTTTTTCCACCACTGGGATGTAGTCACCTCTCTTGATCATTGCTGGAGTCTGTGAAAATGCACTCCACTCTGTTCCTGAGGCTGTCGCATGTTTCTCTGCCTCTAATGCAAACTGTCAAACCTGTGGGGTTTTTTTTCTCTAACTAAAATATAAAGTTACTTAATTCGAAGGGTCACAACGCTTAAAAGGTAGGAAAAGATATTTTAATGCCCAGAGAGCTCGGGTTTTTTGACCCATACATCATCTATTGTCTGCCTTGAAGGTTTTTAGTGCTGTGGTTATCAGGGACTGAGGCATAAGCATCTGTAGCTCCCTTCCTCCCTCTGTTAGCTCTCTGTTGAAGAAAACACAGAGAGTTATTTATGCTGTTTTAAGAATATCCTTTCAAATTTAAAAGAAAAATCCAAGACCTGTGTGAGCTTTAGCTGAGAGCTAACATGGAAGAGAATGCGGCCTTAATATCTTTCAGTGTAAACACAGATATTTTTAAATAAAGGAAAAAAGCCAGTGATTCTGACTCATCTTTTTTTCTTAAATTGATGTAATTTCAGTTGGACTTCTGTGGAGAGAAAGAATAAGGGAAAATAAGTGGGATAAACATAAGATGCAGCAACAGAAAGTAACAAATTCATTTACCATAAGTATTCTCCATTAAGTTTTTGCTGTTCTTTGTTTTAGGGTTTATATTGCCATATTTCACATTTCAGTAATTTTGGAGACTTTTTTTTCCCTAAGAGATGCTATGACTTTTCTATATGCTATTAAATATATGTTGTTTAAAACTCATTAGTACATATTTTTGACTGGTTAAGCATTACTCAAATCCTTTTATCATAAAAGTCTATTCTCGAAAGATCACCTTATTCTAAGGTTACTAAAATGAAAGCAAAAGCCCTTGCACATTAAGACTCTTTTTTCCAAAAGATTTCCATTTTCTTCTCTAGACCTGCCACTTTACTTGCCAGTTGTATCATGAAAAGCTGTGCTTATAGCAGACCTATTGTGGAGTGAAAAGAGAAAATGCTTTGCTACAAGGCAGTAGCTAATTCACTATTCTTCAGGGACTGATATTCATCTATCCTTCAATAAAAGCTAATGGTTAAATAGACCCAATGCACTCAGCTAATCTAGGAAGAAGCTGATGGCTGGGGGTTGGGATTCAAAGTTCATACTGAAGTGCTATTCCTGAAGACAAAGATATTCTTACATCTGCCTTAGAAAAAAACGACAATGCTAAAAATATCAGATGGCTTTCATTCTCAAATACATAGTTTAATGAAACAGAACCTATGGCATCTGAAAAAGTTAAATTTTATTAATTTTTAACCATGCACTGCTTTTATGAATTTTTCTTTTTAAGGGATGTGAATATTTAAACAAAGGGATTACATTTTAAATAACCTTCTGTCTAGTCTTTTGCTACTTGAATTCCAACACCCTTAAGAAGATACCATGATTTTTTTTCATGAAAAGCAATTTTTGCAAAGCCCTCCCAGAAGGAAGGGAGATGACAACACTGCGTTTCTCTCTGTATAACTACCATCCCAGTTAAAGGTACTGCTGTGCTGTGCATATCAAACAGTCCAGTGCAAGAAGGAAAGCTCACTTGAGAAATCAACAACGAAAACAAAAGCCCACAACCAACACAACACATTACACAAGGGCAGAGAAAATTTTTATAACCGAGGTTGTGACTTAAAATATAGTATATATATTCTGAACAACTGCTGTAGCAGTTGTGTACGAGTGCAGATACATCACTGCTTTTAATAGATAACCTAAAAGTATTTTGTCTGTGCTGCAGGACATTTAAATTAGCCATACTGTGACTAAGCCTGAAAACAAAATATATAGATGTACTGTTTAACTACAGGACATTTGTCACAAAAGGCCTAATTCTGCTACCCCGGAAAACAGCAGCAATGGTTTCCCTGATTTCACCAGAAACAGGACAGAATAGTAATTAGCAACACAGCTGAAACTGGTGGCTGAAGTCCTTGTTTCAGGACCTTCTCATAGGGCAGGTGATGAAACGCCGTGCACTGCAGCAAAATGTCACACCTCTGCACATTAGGGGGTTGCTGGCACAACATCTATGTTTTCTCAGAAACACAGAGCCACGATTGGATACATGCCGGGTGAGAGGGTTTCAAGATCTGTGTCTTTCCACAAACTCATACTGCCAATATTTTTTCTCTTTCTGCATCCTTCTCCTCATGTATCAGTTAAAAAAATATAAACCTGAGTGCATATCTTTCATTTCATAGGGTTTTGTGCACTTTTTCAGTGCTGGTATTTTAATCCCTCTTTTAAAGGATATTAGTTGGTAGGGCATCATCTTTCTATCTGAGGCCAGACTGTATCCCTCTTGGTCCAAAGAGAAGCACTACTCTGACAACAGCTCTTCTTTGCCTTCAGCATGCATCAGTGAGGAAGTCTGGGGACAAATACAGTCTTGCAATAAGTTGAAAACCATCCATTTGCCTCAAAAAGCTGAGAAAAGGGGAACCTCTGTGATCTGCATATTGGCACCAAGTGGATTGAGCTACTCAAAGGTTTAGAGATGGAATACAGATGCTCACATAGCAGATCTCGCACATAACTTTTGTGCAGCTCTCTCAGTCCTTGTTACTGTAGAATTTGTATCACAGTAGTTCAGAAGTGCAAAGTAATATGGAGTCCAAGTAGTCTGCGTTGGAGACATATCTGAGATAACTAATCAAATAGATGGAAGCCATAGAGGTGGTTAAAGGACAGCAATTTTAATGAGCTGTTCAAAATCTCTCAGATTATTAAGTAAACTCATGGTAATTCAACATACATGAAAGTGGTGATTTGATACCTGAGATGAATTTGCTCTATATTACTGACTTCATCTGAAAGCTATCTCAAGATCTCTTTATTATAAGGGTCAAGATCTCTTAAGACAGATCTTGTTAAGACAGTCTGAGAGATATTTATTTTTAAATTCTCATATATTGCAATTAAATAGGAAAGACACATATTTGACATTCATAAATAGGTCAAACACAGTTTTGGATATTATAAAATTGATCCAGAAATAAAATTTCTCAGTAGATTTTTGTAATATGGTAGGCTACCTTTTTTGTTTGTTGTCGGAACCCACGAC
>VXAD01010622.1:9729-60554 GCA_013399195.1 Dicrurus megarhynchus
GTGCGGGAGCGGCGCTGCGGCCGCGGCTCAGCCGGGGACACCTCGGGCTTTCTCCTCCGGGGGACACCCCGCTTCTGTGCCTCCCGGGACACCTCGGGCTTTCTCCTCCGGGGGTCGCCGCGGTCCTTTCTCCCCGGGACACCCCGGTCCTGCCCCCCCCATCCCCACCGGGGGCACCCCGGTCCTTCTCCCCCCGGAACATCCCGGTGCTGCCCCCCCGGGTGTGTGCGGGGCAGCGGGGCCGGTGCTGGGCTGCCGGGGTTTCGGTTCAGCAGGACGGGTCGGTGTGTGAGATCAGCTCTCCGGGAAAGGGCTGTGCTTTCCCTGGGCGAACCTCCCGGTTCCTTGGGGTACCCGGGCGGCGCGGCCCGGTGGTCGCGCCCCATCTCTTCTGCCGTGCCTTTTTCACTTGGAGCCACGTTTGCGTGTGGAACGGGGGCTGGGGGAGGAGGGCGAGCAGCTCCATGTGCGTGCCATGCCCTGCGCTCGCTGTAATGCCACGGAAGCCCGGCACGGCGAGAGCTGCCCGAGTAATTCCCGTCTCGCATCCCAGAGCCGCCCCCCCGCTCCCTGAACCGCTCCCGGCGCTGGGCGAGGATTCGCAAACTGATGTGTGTTGGGGATTATTTCTGGTTAGACCCAATTAGATTATCATGTCTAAGAAAAGAATAAGCCTATTCAGTCAGGAACCCCCACTGACGAGCCAAATGGCGAGTGAGATGTTACGATTATTAGGCACAGTGGAAAAAGCCTGGTGTCGCGTTGCTCTTGTCGGGGAAACCCGGGGTCGTGTTAGAGACGGGAGATGCTCCCACAGGCAGCACATGGCTCGGAATCGAGTCTGGATTCATCTTTTTAACTAGCAGAAGGGCTCCCGGCTCCGTCTGCGTGCGTGGTCTGCGGGAGGAAATCGGTGGGTTTGGGTTAGGGCTGATGGATGGGATCAGTAAAAGGCAGGGACGTCATTTGGGGAAGCGTTAGAAACGTGTAACGTAAATATGGGAGATAACAGCACCCAGCCTGTCGTTTCCCGAGCTGCCTGAAAGCAGTGGATGGCCTCTGGTTTTAGATGATGGACTTCAATTAAGGCTCAGAGTTCGAGTGCTGCAGCTTTGCTGGAGGGAGAGGCCGGCTGTGCAGGTGGACAGTCTGTACAAACACGGTGTGGGATGATTTGCTCCCGTTGGTTTCTTCTCCCACTGGGAGAAGCTGCAAGATGGGGCTCAAACACCACCAAAAATCACCTTCGTGCTGTTCTTGCAGCCAGCCGGGGATGGCTGGAGTTGTTGCAGCTTCCAGGAAATATCTGACCGGTTTATGAAAGAATAAACTGCCAGGCTGTCATTATTTTGTTTTCTCTGTGGCTCTGAGGGAGAGATGACTGTGCCACTGGTCAAACCCCAGCATGGGGCAGGCAGGAGAAGTGCGGGGATTAACGAGAAGGGAATGATTAGGGGAAAAACTATGAGGAATGTTTTCTGTGGGGAGAGAGGATTAGTCAGGAGATGTGAGTATGAAGAAGGAGATGCTGAAGGTTATAAGACTAAATCTCACCTTCTTTATGTGCTGTCTTAAGAAATTAGCCTGGCACAAGCGTTGCTGGCACACTCAGAGCCCTGGCGAGGTCCCGGCGGGCTGTGCTGACAATACCAATTTCCATATCTCTGATGAAATTCCCAAGGCTGATTTGGACCTTGATGAACACGCTGAGTTGCTGTGTGCAGGTCTGGAGCCCTCACGCTGGGAGGGCTGTGTCCGTTTCTGTGTGGGGAAGCTCCCTCCTGTGTGTTTTGAAGTTTTATTCTCTCCCCTCGTGCAGGGCAGGGAGCCCTGGCCCTCCAAACCGTGAGGAGAGCACAGGCTGGCCGCGATTTCACCGTGAGTGCTGTGACACCAACTGCTTTATTTTCTTTACATGCTGTCCTGAGCTTCTCCAGGATCTCTGGAGTCCCTTCAGCAAGGGGATGAGTTGCCTGGAGGAGATGGATGTGTGCCAGCTTGTGTTTGCTGGGTTGGTAGAGGACTTTGTGTTGAGGAAGGGCTCTGGCGAGGTGGTCTGTCCACCTCGAGCACACCCGGTCACCTCCCTGCCTCCTGATCCTCCCTGAGGTACATAAATTGCAGGGGATGATGGGCACTGCTCCAGGTCACGTTTTTTGGGTGAGGTTCTCAAATCTGTGCTCCTTGTGCCATCGTTCCCGAGGATGTCCTGAGCCGGCGGGAGGGACAGTGATGGCGCTGGCTGTGTCACCCCTCCTGGTCTGTTGGGCAATGCCATCAGGGTTGGTTTTCCCTGTGGATCTGTGTCTCCTGGTGCTGTTTTTGGCACTGCTGCAGTCAATGTGCTGCCCTGGTTCGTATGTTGAGTCTGTGCTGGCGAGGACCGGGGTCGGTGTGTGTGTCCCAGGAAGATGGATTTGATGGGATGTCCTTCAAGGAGGAAAATGTGGAGGACAGCCCAAGAGAGATCCGGGTTTCAGTCTGTAAGCTGAGTGTTGTTTCTTCCATCCTCTCAAACTGAGGGGAATTCTCCCCTTTTCCTGTGAAATAATTCCCTTACTCTCAGGATTACACCACAATGTGAAGTCCAGGGAAGCAGTGGCGTGGTTTTGCCACCAAGTTCCCGATTTTCCTGTGTCGGATCCCGGCTCTGGCTCTGGCTCTGAGCCTGCCAGCCCTGGCACATCCCCTTGGGAACATCCCAGCCTCGTCCCTTCCCCAGCACTCTTCTCCTCGGCTGTGTTGGACGTTTCCCTGGCTTTACCCTACGGACACGTGGGCATAAATCCTGAATTCTGCTAACCACCCTTGCTCTGCTCAGAGGAAACCACAGCCCAGCAGGCCCAGGGTGCCAGAAGCGTCCGGAGACGCAGTGGCACCGCTGCTGGGAGCCGCGGGAGCGAATCCCAGATTTCCAGCCCCTGCAGCAGGGTGGTCTCCCTGAACCCGGAATGGGGCTGCACGTTTGCAGATGCCACGTGGTTTGGAGGAAGCAGCCAGGCCGGGCTTGGCAGGGGAAATCGCTGCCTAATGAGCTGTGATTGACATAATTTGACTGCTGGATTACAAATCTGTGGTGAGGCTAACAGGAAATATCCTCTTACCCCCTCCGAGTGGGATCTGGGTGTACAAAGGACTCCTCTGTGCCCGCTGCTGTGTGGATGGAGGGCTTGGCCAGAGGGTGAGGGAGGTGTCCCTGCCATCCCCAGGGAAGGGCAGCACCTCTGCTTTGCCCACAGGAACATCTTCCTTCCGCTGGAATTTCCTTCTTCACCCTGGATTTTGTCCGAGCGTCGTTTTCCATCCCAGGGAAGGCAGTTTGAGTGTCTCCTGCTGAAGAATTTGGAAGCTCAGTGTGAAAACTCCTAATGTTTCCCAGCTGTTTCTCTGTTCCCCTTCCTCATTGTCTATCAGATGTATTAGGCATTGTTTTATAATATATACATATATGGTTTAGGGTCTGCAAATCATTATGGAGCACAACATGGCTGCAGGAGGTATCTGTGGGATGGGATGGGATGAGCTTCCCTGCTTTGGTGGGGCACTGGATTCCTTGTTGTGATTCCAAAATCCAGCAGAATTCTCTTGGGATGGATTTCAGCTGAGATCCTGAAATACCTGATAGAGGTGGGAGTGGTATTGGAAGGTGAGAGACACTAAAGCAGGTTTAGGAATCTACAGGAAAATGAGATTTCTGAAATTCAGATCTCAAAAAGACCTGTGGGGTTTCCTTGTTGAGGCCTCAGCTCTGACAGGCTCCTGCCTTTGGGGTTTTTCCTCAAGGTCTCCTTGAAATGATTGGGGCAGTGACGCTTTTGCTTGAAGAAACAACCTGATAAATCACAATGTTAAATATATGTATTTCAGAGGGGTTAAATGTACAGCAGTGCTGGGTGGTGACCCTTCTGCCCCGCTGCTTTGTCAGTCAGGGGGTGACATTTGTAAGTTTTTCCACCCAGACATCGCAGGAAAACATTTTTGTAAAAGTGATTTTTTTCCTTTGAGTGTCCGGAGTACAAGGGGGCTGTGGTGGGAATTTAGCTGCTGGTAACCCTGCTAAAATTAATTGCAGCTCCTGGAAACCTGCAAGACTTCAAAAATAGCTGGGCTGATGTAGATGCATTTATTTTTCTGCGTACTGTTTTTCCATGCCAAATAATCCCATTAATTTGGGTGATGGTGGAGGGATGAGCCCTCTAAATTGCACATTAAATTTTGTCTAAGATGAACAACAGCAGGTCAAGCAAAACCTCTGCCTTTGCCTTTAACCTGCACCATCCTCTTTCCTCAGAGCATTGGAGCTTTATCAAACATCTCCATCAATTTCCTTAACCTTGTGTGCAAGATAAAGGGGTTTTTATTGTTTTTATTTTGTCTCCACGAGCAAGGCTGTGCACAAGCTGGCCCCGAGGTGTGAGATGGGCTCTTGTGCATTATTCCACGTCGTGGGCGATGGCTAAAGAAGGAATTGGAGGGGTGCAAGATGGAACTCAGAGTTTACAAAGTGATCTTAAATAAAACAGTAGCGCTTGAGGGCTTTTCGATGGGTGATTGAATGACTTGAAGCCACGGGTGGCTGCCTTCGGTCTTTCATTTAAAAACAAAATCACTTTAGCTTTTCCTGCTGCATGAAGAAGTATTAAAGTGCACAGAAACTTCTCCCCCGAGCAGCCAAACTCAGCAGAGCACAAACCCAAAGCAAAATGTTTGATTTCCTCCTGTGTTTTCAGAAGTACCTCGGTGTTTTTACTGTATTTTTGGATTGTTGGACAAAGACTGTGAATCATTCAGGCAACTTCTGACAGACTGCAAGCCCTTTTGGAATAAAACATCCGTGTGAAGGTGTCCATGGTAATTACCAGCCCGTGTCCCGTGCTTGTGTGGCTGCTTTGGAAGGGGAGTGTTGTTCCCTGCTGGAATTTCGGGTGCCCCTTCCAGCTGCAGAAGGGATTGGGCTGCTGTTCCACGTGGGATCAGCACCACCCCTGCTTTAACAGGGTCCAGGCAGTCTCCTGCTCTCATTTTGAGTCCAGCACCTACTGAATAAATGAATTTTCCTTCCCAGTCTGTCAGAAGAAGTGGTTTAAATCTGTCACCTTGCTCTGGAGCTCGTCCCTGAGGAGGTGAATGACCCTGCAGGAGTAGCTGGTTTTGTTTTCCTCATTATCTCTCGCTCGGGATCGATCCTGAAATGAAACCAGCCTTGGACATTCACTTTCTGATTTTAGTTTGGTCACTGGGAGGTTACTGAGGGGCAAACCTTGTGCCATCCTTGCCTTTTCCCCCAAACACACTTTCAGTTTGGAGCTTTCTGTTCATTTTCCAGGCTGTTGCTGTTCTTCCAACTCGGTAGCTGGGAAGGGGGCATGAGTACAGCCCAGTGTTCCCTCTGGAGGTGGAAAATCCCTGGGACTGATGGCGGCTTTGCTTTTGCTTTGCTTTGCTGACCCAGCCACGGCTTGTGACGCTCGTTTTGGGCTTCTGGAGGGGCAGTGGGGAGGTGGCTGGGAAGGGTGCAGGAGCAGGGTTGTGCTCCAGGGGCACCAGCACTGCTGTGCCCGGGTGAAAGGGCTGGCCCTGGTGCCCTCTGTGGATTTATGGCACAGGGAATGTAAAACCCCGTGGGTTTTGCTGCAATTCCTGCTGCACAAGTTGTTGTTGGAGTTGGTGATGTCCGTCAGCAGAGTTTGGTGCCACTTTTGCATCTCCCACTGTCCCAGGCTGCTCCAAGCCCCATCCAGCCTGGCCTTGGGCACTGCCAGGGATCCAGGGGCAGCCACAGCTGCTCTGGGCACCCTGTGCCAGGGCCTCCCCACCCTCCCAGGGAACAATTCCTACTTAATATCCTACCTGACTTTGGAGAGACACCAAGGGCGGCTCTGGGGGCTCCTGCTGCCATCACCAACCCCTGCTGCCCCTGGACCACCAGGACACAACCTCTGAAAAGGCAGGAGGCTGGAGCTACAGAACCTCAGGATGGCCTGGCTTGGAAGGAACTTTAAAGCCCATCCCATCCCACCCCTGCCATGGCAGGGACACCTCCCACTGTCCCAGGCTGCTCCAAGCCCCAATGTCCAGCCTGGCCTTGGGCACTGCCAGGGATCCAGGGGCAGCCACAGCTGCTGTGGGAATTACCCAGATTTCTGGGATTCCGTGCTCCACAGGCAGCCCTGCCTCTCTCGGGGGCTGCCCGGGGTCTGGCAGGGCAGGCTGGCCCCCGGCTGTGTCCGGAGGGATCCGTGTTGGAGCCGTGGCAGCCCCGGGACCTCGCACGGAGCCAGCGGAACCCAGAGCTGTGCCCGGCACGAGGACGTGAATTATGCAAAACGTGCTAATGCAGCAACACTTCAGCACCAGCGTGGTTTTTAAGCATCTGGGCTGCCTCGTGGGTTGGAGTCGAGCGCTTTCTGATCAGGATCAAAACACTTCCCCATGCGGGAAGCCAGGCACGAGCAGGGCTTGGTTTTCCCGGTCCCTTCCCGTGTCCTCGGAAGGTGTGGGGACAGCGGGAGGCTGGAGATGTGGCTCTGGAGGGCTTTTTCCTCTCTGCTGGGAGGTGTGGATGGGATTTTTCTTTGGTAACCGTAGGACTGGACTTTAAAACCAGCAGAGCAGTTTGCAGGGTGCCTGCGGGCAGGGCTGGTGATGCGGCCGCTCGGCTGCCGGGGGATTTCCGTGGTGAGCAGCGTGCAGCTGCATTTTAGACAAGCTCAGCTGAGTTATTGTTTTCTTTGTTTGGAGGAGTCCATTTGGGAATTCACAATGGGAAATAAGTGACGCCGACTTGTTCAGTTTGATTTATATTTGGGTTGGAGAAGATCTCCAGGCCGAGCCTCCGGCAGTGCAGCATCCCTGGGGCCAAAGGGCTCGGGCTGGTCAGGTAACAGCACCTGGAGCTGCTGGTGCTTAAAATGTGGGAATTTCCCATTTATCACATCCTGGTTTCAGTTCTGCAGGGTCAGTGTAGTGAAATGAGCAGGTTTCCATCATTTCATACGCTTGCACCAGTCGGCCCCAAGGGCTGTGCTCTCGCCCACGTTGTTGCTGAGAAATGCCGTGTTCCCAGTTAGTTCTGCTCCAGTTTGGGTTGGATTTCAGGGAAAGGTTCTTCCCCTAGAGGGTGCTGGGCACTGCCCAGGCTCCCCAGGGAATGGGCACGGCCCCAAGGCTGTCCCAGGAGCGTTTGGACAGGGATGCCCAGGGTGGGGTTGGTGGGGGTCTGTGCAGGGTTGGACTGGATGGTCCCTGTGGATCCCTTCCAGCTCAGGATGTTCCCTGATTCTGTGATCTGTGGGTGGTGAAGGGTCTGTGGTGTGCACCCTTGTTTTAACAGAGCTTCGTTTCACTTGCACTCCTTGCTCTGACCCCGATCTGCTCTGCAGTTCCAACAACCCAAGATGCACGGAATTCTGTGTGGATATGCTGGAAAGCACAGGCATTAATCTGTCCCAGCCTTTGCCTCTTCCCAAAATAACGCCTTTCACGAGTGTTTCGCTGCAGAAAGACTTGGCTAATGTATAACCTGTATAGGCTGTGCTCTCAGTAACATATTGCAGAAATCCAGCATGTGTTGGTTTTCAATTTACCCCGGGATCTCTTTAACAAAACAAGTGTTTGTCTGCGGGGACTGCGCAGCGTTAAACATACATTTGGGGAGGATATTCATAAAGCACCAGAATAGGGGCATTGTCCTGGAAATGAATGCTCCTCACACGAGAGCTGGGCCATGCTGGACCTCCAGGACTCTGCAGTGCAGCTCTTGAGAGCGGCTGTGTGTCCCGGATCATGAGCTGGAGCCGTGCCCGGCGCTTCCCGACGTTGGAGAGGCAAGCGGGGACACCTCGGCACGGCGGCTCTGGGAACCGTCCTGCCCCTGGGACAGCACTCCCAGAGCCTGGGCTGGGCCCCAGGGAGGGATCCCGTGGCAGGAAGATCCACAGGAAAACTCCCAGAGGTTACGACTTCCCTCGTCACGTTGCCTGAGCAGTGCAGAGCGGTGTTAACCATGGAGGGACAGGACACAGGGAATGGCTTCCCACCGCCAGAGGGCAGGGATGGATGGGATATTGGGAAGGAATTCCTGGCTGGGAGGGTGGGCAGGCCCTGGCACAAGGTGCCCAGAGCAGCTGTGGCTGCCCCGGGATCCCTGGCAGTGTCCAAGGCCAGGTTGGACAGGGCTTGGAGCAGCCTGGGACAGTGGGAGGTGTCCCTGCCCATGGCACTGGATAATCCTTAATGTCCCTTCCAACCCAAACCACTCTGGAATTCTGTAACTCCAGCCTCCTGCCCTTGCAGAAGCTGTGTCCTGGTGGCCCAGGGGCAGCAGGGGTCGGTGATGGCAGCAGGAGCCCCCAGGGCTGCCCTTGGTGTCCCCAGGGTTTGTGGGCAGCTCTGGCCGCTCTCCCCACGTGGATGTTGGCCCCAGGACAGAATATTCCTGAGCCTTCCAGAATCATCGGAAGAAATTTGAGATTTTTTGGTGTGTGTTTGGGTGTTGTGAGAGATGCCTTAAAAAATACAAAACTTCTTTTCTTTTTTCCTCTTTTTAATATATATTATTTGGCCAGAAATCCTTTACTATAAAAGGACTTGGGGCAGCTCTAGATTGTACATCTGTTCCTTGTTTGTCTGTGAAACGACTGCACAGTGGAGGCCAAAAGCAGAGAATAGAGGGTTGTACAAATTGGCAAAGTTGCTGAAGTCTTTCAGAAGCCAGTAATTACAATGAAGAAGCAAATTGTTCAATCCAGAAATGCTGGCTGTTCATCTGTCCAGCATCCTGGCGTGTCCCCCTGTGATTCCCCTTGTTCTGCTTTCCAAAGGACAGGGAAATATCCCAGGTGGGTGGCACCGTTACCCAGAGGGTCTGGGAGGTGATGGAGATGGCTTGGCTGGGTTCAGGCAGCACTCTCCTGACACAGGTTCCCAATAATTTAGTGTGTTTGGGAGTGCTTCAAAGGCCTCTCTGCCCGGCTCTGAGCCTTGCAAGTGCAGATGATCAAATAAATTAACTATCACAAATATTTAACTTAAAGCCTGCTCAAACAGGAGCTTTGATGTTGAGAGTGGTGTGGGGGAGCCTCTGTGTGTCCGTGCACTCTCACAGGGATACTGGGTGAATGTTGAATTCGTCTCTTCTCTCAGATAAAAGAAGCCTGAAGCTGGAAATGTAAATAATTATTAATTACATTTATTATTCCCCCTCCGTGGGCAGCAGGGACACGGCGCTGGTTGGCATCGGGGTGAACTATGGCACGAGGAGTTTTACTGGGAGGCTGATGGGAAACAGATTGAACAGTGCAGTCACACTTTTAGGGACTGTAGGGTTGGCCATGCCATCCCTACAAAAACCAGGAGTGATTTTCCATGGCACTGGTGCCAGGTGTGGCCACAGCTCTCTCCAGGTAACCAGAATCTATTTGACATCAGGATAATTATTAAAGCTCCGTGGATTGAGCCAGGAAGTGTTTGGTAATTAATTTAATCCTTGTGTGATAGCAGCTGCTTGCAGGTAGCTGGGGTGGATGGCTGTGAGCTGTTGGCTAAAAACTGCAGCTTCCTGAAATAGTCTGGGAATTGTCACGGCTTCCCGGTGATCCGCTCGCAGGGAATTGTGTCTGAGAGCTCGGCTCTGCTCCCTGTCAGAGCTTCAGCTGCAAATTCCTCTTCCCTTGATCATCTAAATGAGTATCTGAGTGTGGCAAATGCGCTGTGTTCCTTTTGCTAAATGAAACAAGAACTTCTGTGCTTGGCGAGCGTTTCTTAGCCATGAATTTTTCAGGAGCCTCTGGTGGTGCTGGGGAGGAAGGTGAGGAGTGAGAGGGGCTCGGAGCAGCCTGGGATGGTGGAAAGGTCCCTGCCCATGGCAGGGGTGGGATGGGATGGGCTTTAAGGTTCCTCCCAGCCCAAACCATTCCGGTATTCCCCCGTTCTGTGCCTGAGCAGGCGGACGAAGTGCACAAAACACTGCGGGGAAAACGCTTTGCTTTGGAAATTTTGGGTTTTAACTCCTTTAATCCGAGAGCCTGGGACACCTGGGGTGGTCAAGGGTGTTGTCCTTGTTACTGTGCTGACCACAGTCAGGAGAAGTGAGGGATTCAGCTGACCCAGCTCAAATGGCAGAGGAATGGGGGAAGAGGAGGTCAGGAAGCTGAGTCTCAGACTGCTCGGATTAGAGGGGAAGGACCTTTCAGCTCAGCCCACACAGAGCTTTACAGGCTCAGGTGTGTGACCAGTGACCTTTTCTCCTGCCTGAGGCATCTCTTGCTCACTCTGAGTCTGCAGAAGCTTTGGGACCGTTCCCAGCTCTGCCTTTGTTGGCCATCACTTGGTATGGGAGCAAAGAGGTGCTTTCCAGAAATAAATCTCTGCGTATTCCTGGAAATCCAGCCTGTTCTGAGCAGAAGGCAGGTGGGCTTTCTCCGCGCTGGGGAATGATTCTGTCACATTTAAGTGCTTCAATTAGATCATAAAAGAAATTGTGCAAGAGTTCCCATGAGCTGAGTCCTTCCCTGTTCCGGATCCTTCAGCAGCGAGGGGGATGCACATGAATTCCTTGTTCCAGAGGGCAGGAAAACCAGCCCTCAGTTTTCTCCTGCATCCTTGGATGTGGCAGATCCAAGGTATCCTGAGCTGGATTTGCAGGGAAGAGGAGGAGCTGGGATACCTACGAACACCAGCGAGGCAAAAAAATTGATTAAGCATGAAATTCTTCTGTGGCAGTGAATTCTCTGCTGGCTCGGGGACAAAAGGTTGCACAACTGAAAGGGAAAAGGAATTTTATTTGGAAAGCTCAGAGCTATTGTTTGTTTGGTTTTGCTCGTGTTTATTTTCTGTCTGATGGCAGATCTTTGTTAAAGGTGAATTATCCCTTCTGTTTAGCAAGTGGAGTGAAAACAGCCCCGATGCACTTGTGAGGCATTCAGGGAATTGTTGGGATTGTTAGAATTGTTTGAGGTGCTCGGAGGAAGTGCTTGGGGATACTTGAGGTGCAAGAACCCGTGTGGAGCAGAGTGTCACTCGTGTTTCTTGTTCTGGTACTGGAAGAGCCCAGACAGTACATAAATAAATGTACAGAGGCACTGAAACACCACAAACAATGCCTGCTATAATGTTTTAAGTTTAACCTGCAGGTTTACTTGGGTACCATGTCCCAGCTGCTGCTGCTGCTGCTGTGCCAAGATATTTCCTGGAAAAGATGTGGAAGGAGAAAAGCTCCTTCCCTCTTTAACACTGGGAAAAATTCAGATTTGGATTTTTTCCAGCTCGGAAACGGTGGGTTTGGGAATTCCTGGTGAAGAAGATGTTCCTGCTGTGACAGCTCAGGGTCTGCCCCAGGGCCGCCCCTCCCTGGGCTCACACATTTGAGCTCTTTGGGGCACCAGCATTTCCTGCAGCAGGGCCTTTCCCACAGAGATACCAGGGAAAACAGGGAGTCCTTCCCGGAGCTGCGTAGCCAAAACACTGATTAAGGGCTGGGCTGGGGCTGCCTTATCCCACTGAGCTTCCAGAGCAGGGCTGACCTTGTGCTGGGGGATGCCACATCCGTGGACACGGCTGCTGCTCCTCTGCAGGCTCCTCACACCGAGCCTCCAGTGCTCAGGAGTGGCCCAGGTTTGTTTTCTGAGGTGCTGAATTCTGCCTGTTTCCTCCTCTTTCCAGTGAGCAGAGATTTTTCGTTTTCTGCTTCTCCCCCCGATCAGCAAATTTTGGGCCAAAACTTTCCCTTTCCTCCCCGCAGCTGGAAGCAGCAGCTCTTGCAGCACCCCAGTGCGCCGCGATAACAGCAGTAACAACAACGATAAAGGCTTCAGACGGTGATTAAAAGAGCAGATTTATGGATTTTTCTGGCCAGACTCCATCCTCGGAGACGTCTGAGCGGGACCTTCCCCCGGGGCTTGTGCACAGCCGAGGGGGGAGGCTGCTCCTTGGCAGAGGTGCTGGTGCTGGTGCTGTCCCTGCCCCGCTCCTGGCTCCCTGGCAGGCAGGGATGGGACATTCCGCGGTTCCCTCGGAGCCTTTGGAACTTCGTGGGAGGGAATGTGGCTGGAGAAATAGCAAATCTGCTGCATCAGGGAGCAGGCTCTGACTTTTTGTTGCCTTAGGAGGAGGCTGAGCTGCGGTGTTGGCGTGCTCGGGGTGCAGGAGGGAGGGATCTGTGATGTGGGGTGGAAATCCCTCAAAATGGGAAAGATGGGGAAAGGAAAAGCCCCCCGAAGCTGGGTTTGCTGTCCCACAGCCACCCCTGGCTTGCTGGGGGAAATCCTGGCTGGAATGCTGTGCTGAGATGCACAGGAGTGGCTGTGGGAAGTGATGCCATGGCAAAGGTAGCTCCAGATGGGATATTGGGAAGGAATTCCTGGCTGGGAGGGGGGGGAGGGGCTGGGATGGAATTCCCAGAGCAGCTGTGGCTGCCCCTGGATCCCTGGCAGTGCCCAAGGGCAGGCTGGACATTGGGGCTTGGAGCAGTGGGACAGTGGGAGGTGTCCCTGCCATGGGCAGGGGTGGGATGGGATGGGCTTTAAGGTCCTTCCAACCCAAACCACGCTGGAATTCTGTGATTCCTCTTCAGGGGATGCTGTGATTTAAGGAGGGGGCATTTCCCTGTTCCATCACTGCTGCAGTTCCCTGGTCTGGCAGCTGAGGATGCCCAGCCTGTGACGAGCCAAGTGATCTCTTCTACCATGTTTTTATCACGTTAGGATTATTTATTAGGGATATTTTCCCACTCTCCATCTCCTGGTTTTTGGCTGGAGCAGCCTTTCCCAGCAGCTGGGATCTCTGAGCAGTGTCTCCTGTTCCTGCCAGGGGAACCCAGTGGTGCCTTCCCGTTGTCCCCTGGTGCGTTTGTGCAAATCTTGTGCAGCTCTGAGGCCATTTCCCCTACTTTGGTGCCACATTCTGGTCTCTGCAAAGTGTCACCAGATGTTTCAGCTGAATAAGAAATCAGAATACAAACCTTTGTTTTTGGGTGAGCTGCCTGCCATCGCTGCTCCCTCAGGGTTCAGGATCCCTCAGGGATGGCTCTGGGCTCTTCCCAGTGCAGGACTGTATCCCACAGGTTTATCCAGGTGTTCATGTCATCCCCCAGTTCCCATGCAACACTGGAACTCCTGTGAAATAAAAAAGGCTTTCTTTTACTCTAAATAAAACAGTAGCTGCGCTTACAAACCTTTCTGAACAGACTTACCAGGTAGTGTTTTACACTGGGTTCTTTCCTTCCCTCCCTCTGTTCAGTGCTGAACCCCTCAGCTCACATGAAAATAGAAAACTTTCTTTTTTTTTTTTTTCATTTTAATAGGCAACATCATTTTTCCCAGAGTCCCTGGGTTGTGGTAGCACCACATTGTGCAGGGGTTTATGTTTCATGAGCAACCATTTCACTTGGTCATACCCAATTTAAGTTCTAGGCAGTTTTTTACTGGTCTTTCACTTGATAGTTAAATCATCTGGAAAACAGATTCGAGTTTTTTTACATTGTGTGGGTTTTTTTCTGGGGTAAAACCAGCCTGAAAATCTCCACAAGTGCTCTTCAGCGTGCAGGGCTGGAATGATGTCCCCCCTCAGCACTGGGTTACGGCAGGAGCAGTTTAATAGCTTTTAAAATTCTGTGTAATCAGGGCAGTGACTTGGGTTTGGCTGTCGGTGGTTGATCAAATGCCACGGATTGGTGCTTTTTACCTTCATGTGAGAGCTTCCCTTTCCTCAGAACAGCATTCCAGCCTGAAACAGGATGTTATCGGATCCCATCCATCGGATCCTCAAAAATCCCTCTTAAACATCAAGTGATTCCTGTTAACTTCTGATTCAGGCAGCCAGGAGAACCTCAAACGAGAGGGAATAAACTCCGTTATCCCAGTATTTGTACATCAGATGAATGGAACAATGGGAAGAGCAGAGCTTTGTGCCTGGATCCCATTTCTTCCTGGGAAATGAGTTGGGAGAGTCGAGTGGGACGGAGACAGTGCTCCCAGCAGAGGAATTGATGCTCATTGACAGCTGATGGATCAGCAATTTTCCAAACAGAAACGGGGAGCGGGCAGGCTCACGTTCTGCAGGCTGGAATGGGATCATCTGGAGTAGAAAATCCAGGGAGAAACCAAGCACGAGCCCATTCCAATATAGCCCCGGAGTGCTAAAAAATGCAGGAATTGTGTAGGATTTGGTAATTTGACAGATCTACGTGGGATGGTCAGAAATGCTGCTGCCCCAAGCCAGTCACGTTTCTCGCCCAACCAAAGAGGTTTTTGTCTCTGAAAATGTCTCGTTTCAGGAGTGACTCCAGCTCTCCACGTAAAGTGTTATTTTTGCCTTTATGTAGGAATATTAGAGCTGGAGTTCCAGCAGAGGTGTCAGGATTGGTGAGGGATGGACACCTGGAATGGGTGTTAGATGGAGATGCTTTATCTTAAATGTTGGTGTTTAGGGGAGAGCTCTGTAATGTGGTTTTTAGGGGGTGATGCTGCAGGAAAAGGGATTGGTGCTGGGGAAGGAGCTGGGAATGAAACCAGGATTCCTTGATCCAGGGGGTTACTTGGGAGCTAGGGAAGAGCAGATCTCCTTGTGGGGTGCTGTGTGCCAGGTTTTGTGTGCCAGGGGGCTGCAGAGTGCAGGTGAGAGACTGAAATTCCTGCTGAGCACACAAAAGGCCAGACAGTTTTAATTTGGGATTTTATGACCTTGGTGCTCTTGGTAGAAGATGGAACATGGAGCAACCTCTGCTGTCAGCACAGAGGACAGCCCTGAGGTGACAGCCCTTCCTCAGTGCAGCCCAGAGAGGTGCTGGTCCCCAAAATCCCTGGAGAAATGGATGTATCCCCCAGCCTGCCCGAGGCATCATCCAGGAGCACGTGGGTATGCCAGGGAGAAGCTGTGATTGTCCTCACCAGGGTGGGTGTGCAGCAGCACGGTGGCTTTTCCCCTTAGCTGCTCCTGAGGGTTTCCTAGAGCTGTTAAAAACAGGGGAAAAAAGGGAATGCAGCTGTTCCCAAGCAGTGAATGTCCTGGGAGTGAACAGACCTGTTCTGTGGTATTTAATACTCACCTTGTTCATCACTTGCAGCACAGCTGGGGCAGTTCATTTTAAGGTTTGAGATAGAATAGACTCGCTGTTGTCTCGTCCCGTGTGTTGAATTTCTCAGATTTATTGATCTCAGCCACCCTCTTTTCATTCTGGTTTTTTTTTGGTGCTTGGGAAAGGATATTTTTCTTTCCCTTTTTTTCCCCATTTGGAGCCTGGTGTGTGGCAGGGCATCCCTGACTCCCCTCACACTTTCTTCACCTTTTTAAGCGCTCAAGACCTTTGAATTGTAAATATTTTGATGCCTTTTTGGGTCTAGTTTTGTGAAATCCTTCCTGATGCTGGAATAATTCATGTTTACTGTTGTTTGTGGCACCCTTCACCTCGTCATTTTCTACATCCCAGCAGTTTATAGATTTTTATTCTTTTATGCTTCACTCCAACCTGTATCTGAAGATGGAGGAGTTTAACTCATCCCATCTCGGTGTATTTTGAGCCAAGGTGGTTGGTGAGCCCAGCGTGGCTCCTGAAAATGCTCCTTTATTTTGTGTATTCCCTTCCCTTGGCCACCTCCCTTCCAGTGGTTTTCTCCTCCTTCTCCTTCTCCTTCTCCTTCTCCTTCTCCTTCTCCTTCTCCTTCTCCTTCTCCTTCTCCTCTCCATGTGATTCCATCTGCAGCGTTTTATCTCTGGTCTGGCCTGAGCTAGGAGAGCTTCTTTTCCATAACTTAATCCCCCTCTGCCTAAATCAATCCAGGTTTTTTTTTTGCTTGCAGACGATATTATCCCTGCTTGTCTGCATTCAATATTCCACAGGTTTGCCTGCATGCCCCTTAAGTAGCTTAGGGATAAAAACAAGGATCATTTTCCAGTAATTTCCTGGGTGACTCAATTAAGTTTTAGTTGTTGCAGTAATTCAGTGCCGGGGTTATTTATGGCACCATCAGCCAGGGAGCCTTGGAGGAGCCTGGAGCACTCCTGGAGCTTCCCTGGATGGGAAGGAGCCACCACGAGCTCCAGGCAGGAATGTGCTGCCCATGGAGGGGACAGCTGTGACTTGGAATCATGGAATGGTTTGGGATGGGAGGGACGTTAAGGATTTTCCAGTGCTACCCTCAGCTTCCTTCCACTGTCCCAGGTTTCTCCAGACACTTCCAGGGATGGGGCAACCATCTGGGAATTCCATCCCACCCTCCCAGCCAGGAATTCCTTCCCAATATCTCACCTAACCCTGCCCTCTGGCAGTGGGAGCCCATTCCCCGTGTCCTGTCTGTCCTGTCACTCCATCCCTGATCCAAAGCCCCTCTCCAAGGGATTCGCACCTCGCAAGTGCATCTGGAAATCCAGGATATTTTCCCATTTATAGCCAAGGCTCAGCCTGTGTTTCCCCAGTGGGCTGGCAGCGAGTTGGGAGCCAGCAGGGAACCACTGAGCCAGGCCAGGCTGCTCTCCCTGCACCATTCCCGTTGGATACAGCTCCGGCTGTCGTTCCCTTTTTGCTGGAAACCAACTCAAACCCAGCCTAATGTAGGGACGAGCGGCTCTGGCCCACAGATTTTTGACATGAATCATGCTGCTTGTCTTTATTCCTCAGCTGGGGTTAACTCCTGGACTCTGGAAAATAAAAACGAGCTTTTTATTGCTCCGGAGGCCGCCTTGTTGAGCTGGAGGCTGGGATGGATGCAGTGGGATGAGCGCTGGAGCATGTGCAGCAGGAGCCTGGATCCCAGCGAGATGAGCACAGCTTTGTGTCTGCCCTGGGTGCTTTGGGACGTGCCTTCTCCTCCCCAGCGTCCCCAGGAGATGGAAGTTTACACAAATGGGGAATTTCTTGGCCCAGCACTCCCAGCAGCGCTCTTCCCCGCTTGGTTCCGGAGGAGAAATCTCCATCAATTTCTTGGGAGGCAGGAGCACTAATGGCACGTGACAACTGCAAAGCAGCAATAATCATCTTTCTGGGCATTCATTTAGGGATTGGATTGGAAAAGCTTAGGAGGCCTAGAATCCAGGGTGTTTCCAGGCTCAGCTTTCCCGTTTGCCTGGTGCTTCTGGGGCTCACCTGGCCTTTAAATTGGGCTTTGCCAGACCTACAGTGCTGCAGGAATAGGTGCATAAATATAAGCATGTGTAATTAACAATTGATTGTTTAATGCTTTTATTATGGCAGTATTTGGAGTACTAATAGATGAGGATAATTAATCCAACTGAATGGGTGTCCTTGCAAAAACCATCCCAGCAAATGTATTTTAATGCAGCCTAAAACACAGCAAAACACGTGAAATTAATTTTGGTCTTTCAGTTCCTTAAACTTCCACGACATCACCCCCAAATTTAGGCTTATCAGGGCAAAGAGCTCCATGCTGAGAGCTGTTTATTGGCTCTGTACTGGAATCAATCCCAATAAATTGTAATAAATCACAGGTTTTGGCAGTGTTGTTCAGGCTCAGCTGTACAGCAGGGAATTGGCACCACAGCCTTGGTTTTGGGAGCAGTTTTTGGGGAAGATGGGACACAAGTGGTTAAGGGCAAAATAGGAGAAATTCAGGGGGAAGAAGAGGCAGGGAAAAAGAACAACTCCGTTATTTGGGGCTGTGTTTGTGTATTGAGGCTTTGTGTGGTTTGGCCTGTTCGTGGGAGTGGAGCTGCTGGAGAGACACTTCCCTGAGCGCTGCTTTCGGTGCCTGTGGAAGGATTAATCAGGAAAATGGAACCTGGGAAGTAAATGAATTTAATTGCTGTTCAGATTTTCGCACGGGGAGGGAATAATCACAATAATTCCACTCAGCTGGAGCCCGGGGATGGCATCTCTTGGGGCACCCCGAGAGTGCCTGAGTTCAGAGAGTTCCTGCACTCTGGGGCAGGTTTTGCTGGGCTTCAGCCACTCTGGGACAGAAATTCCCCCCTAATTGGGCTTTATTCCTGCTCTGGCCATCTGTTCATGGAGCCTTCCCTGTGCTCCAGGCTCCACGGAGATCCTGGCTGGCTCTCAGCCCTTCTGGGAGCTGAAACAGAGCTGATGGGGGGGTTTTAATGCCCTGAACCTGGGAGCAGCTCCCACAAGGGCTTTTGGATGGACTCAATTCCATGTGGGCAAGAAAAGGCTCCCAAGACACCCTGACAGGGAGTTAAAAACAGCTCGGGGAGACAAAGGCACTTTCCCAGCCTCAGACTGCCTGGCTCTGGCTCCTTGGCTTTTTGGGGAATGCCAGGGCTCTTTTCTCTCCCTCTGCCACCTTTTAAGCTCTGGGTTTTCTGTCCAAACCCAGCTCCCAGACAAGGAGTGCTTTTGGGATGTGTGGGGCACTGTTTTTTCCAAAAAACCCCGTTGTCCTAAGCTTGGGGAGGGGGGAATCTCTGTGCTGGTGTTGCTGAAGAAAGGGAAACCAGGAATCTGGGAAGGTCTCACCTTCCTGATCTTCTGTGCCAGCCTCTAAGCCCTGCTCAGTTTGGGTGGGGTTATATTCCAAGGGACAGGAGTACCCTCTGCACATTCCCTGCCTGTCCAGGTCACAGAAAACTTCCTGTGTGGGTTTATTTTCCTGTCAAATATTAGGTCTGAACGTGCCTGGAAAACTCCTGCCCCGGGAGGCTGGAGATGTGTTTAATAATGATATTTAAAAAAAAAAAAATTTATATAGTTCTCTTTGCCATTGTTACAGAGTCATTTTATTCTCAGCTTCAGTCTGAAACTGAGCAGGTTTAGATGGGATATTGGGAAGGAATTCCTGGCTCTGAGGGAGGGGAGGCCCTGGCCCAGGGGGCCCAGAGAAGCTGTGGCTGCCCCTGGATCCCTGGCAGTGCCCAAGGCCAGGCTGGAGCAGCCTGGGATGGTGGGAGGTGTCCCTGCCCATGGCAGGGGTGGGATGAGATAATCCTTAATGTCCCTTCCAAGCCAATCCATTCTGGAATTCCATGATTGAAAGTTTTACAGTGCTATTGTTAATTCATGGTAAGGAGCAAATCCTTCAGGAGCTGAGTCCAGCACAGCTGCTTTGGGGGTGAATTTTGCTGGGAGCCCTCCCCCCATTTTTAAGGGAATTCTCACAACTTGAAGGCTGATACCAAACCTCCAGTGTTCTTCCCTTTTCTGCTTTTTTTTTTGTTTTCAGTAGGAACTTTCTTGTTTCTTTCAGAATCCGTGCAGATAAAAAATAAGGGAAATAACAAAATCAAGAGTTGGGTACCCAAAGGTTTGTAGGTGGTTAGACACAGTGATAGTAATCATGGAGTGGTTTTGGTTGGAAGGCATCTTAAATCCATGGGCAGGGACACCTTCCACTATCCCAGATTGCTCCAAGCCCTGTCCAACCCGGCCTGGAGCATTCCCAGGGATCCAGGGGCAGCCAGAACACCGTTGTGGTGTTACCTTTTCTCATAAACAGGACTCTGTGCTAAGCCCTGTGACTTCCAAAATCCCCATTACACGGAAGGCTGGAGGGGTCAGTGCTGGGGCTGCCTTCCTGCTGCCTCGGCACTGGGACCAGCTGGAGCAGCCACCTGCTCCGAGCCCGGGGCCAGCCCTGGAACTATCAGCCATCCCTGGAATTATCAGCCATCCCTGGAGCTATCAGCCATCCCTGGAACTATCAGCCATCCCTGGAATTGTCAGCCATCCCTGGAATTGTCAGCCATCCCTGGAATTATCAGCCATCCGTGGAATTATCAGCCATCCCTGGAATTGTCAGCCATCCCTGGAACTATGAGCCATCCCTGGAGCTATCAGCCATCCCTGGAACTATCAGCCATCCCTGGAATTGTCAGCCATCCCTGGAATTGTCAGCCATCCCTGGAATTATCAGCCATCCGTGGAATTATCAGCCATCCCTGGAATTGTCAGCCATCCCTGGAACTATGAGCCATCCCTGGAGCTATCAGCCATCCCTGGAACTATCAGCCATCCCTGGAATTGTCAGCCATCCCTGGAATTGTCAGCCATCCCTGGAATTATCAGCCATCCGTGGAATTATCAGCCATCCCTGGAATTGTCAGCCATCCCTGGAACTATGAGCCATCCCTGGAGCTATCAGCCATCCCTGGAACTATCAGCCATCCCTGGAATTGTCAGCCATCCCTGGAATTGTCAGCCATCCCTGGAATTATCAGCCATCCGTGGAATTATCAGCCATCCCTGGAATTGTCAGCCATCCCTGGAACTATGAGCCATCCCTGGAGCTATCAGCCATCCCTGGAACTATCAGCCATCCCTGGAATTGTCAGCCATCCCTGGAATTGTCAGCCATCCCTGGAATTATCAGCCATCCGTGGAATTATCAGCCATCCCTGGAATTGTCAGCCATCCCTGGAACTATGAGCCATCCCTGGAGCTATCAGCCATCCCTGGAACTATCAGCATCCCTGGAATTATCAGCCATCCCTGGAATTATCAGTCATCCCTGGAGCTATCAGCCATCCCTGGAATTATCAGCCATCCCTGGAGCTGCATTCCAGGTCCTCGTTCCGTGCCCCGGGGTGCTGTCACCCCTGTGGGGCAGCCAAGGGGGTGGTGCCAGCCCCTTTGCCATTTTTACTGCAAGCAATCCTGTGTTCCCAGTGTTCAGCAGTAGCAGCAGGGCTTGGCATCAGCAGGGAATAAAAGCACTTGCCCTAAATGAGTTCTCTCTATAAAATAAGTGAGTTTAGGGTATTCTGGGGATTTTTCTTCTTGCTCCCACTCAACAAGACAGTGAAAAGCTTCTGTTAAGTAAATGTGAGTGTGGCTTTAGTGATCCTTGATCCTGGAGTGGTTTTACCGTGGGATGAGCTGTGCTTTGGCCACCTTTTGTTTGTGACCATCAAGGAGTAAATTAACGCTGCCCTGGGGGTCCAAACACACTTTGTTTTTCTTGTTACTGTTGGTATTACTTCATTTTTATTACTATTATGATCATTGTTATACTTATCTATTACTGTTATTAATAATTACTAATGATTATTTTATGTTCAGTTAATTTTTCGGGGTCTCTCTCAGCGATAATTTGAGCTGAGCCTCTCTCCTTTCCCAGTCTCTTGTAACACTCCCATTTTTTAGGACATGACAGATGATGGCAGAGCACACAATCCTTTTTTAATTATATCACTGTGTGTCTTACAACTCCAGACCTCTCTAATAAATATTTTAGGCATGCATAGGAAAGCTTTCTATATTCTAGCCTCAGAGTCAGATTTGTGTACACGCAATTCCTGATTTATTTTCAGGAAGGATGGAAATTTGGTCCCTGTGGTAGCTCCTCTTGAGTAATCAGCCTCATCCTGCATATTTCCTGTGTTTTCTTTTTTAGCAGAGCACAGCCTCTTTAGAAGAGCTCAATTTACATTGAATTTGTGTTCGGCTCTGTGTGTATTCCTGGTCAGATTCTGGTTTGAGTTAACTTACACGCAGCTTGGCTGACGTCAGGAGGAGCTGGATCCGTGGGGCAGGGCAGCTCTCCCTGGTTTGATGCATTTCTTGCTGTCACTTTTGCTCAGGGGGGCAGATCTCTGGTGGTTGCCATTACAAAGAACAGATGCCCCTCGTTTCAGACCCAAATTTATTCCTGTCCCACGCAGACCTGGTTTATGTCCTGTTATTGTGGCATTTAGCAAAGGCGTTTGTGGTGGGAGGTCAGGAATCGAGAGCACGGGCAGTGCTGTGTGTTTAAATTGTGCACTCCCTTAATACTAACAATTTCTCACTTTGCTGTTTCCATATTTTTCATTTGGGGTTCTTGAACTCGGGAGAGAGCTTGGTTCAGGTTTGTGTGTTTGGATTTGTCCTGTGTTTGGCCAAGGACAAGGGGGAATGGATTGCAACTGCCAGAGGGCAGGGATGGATGGGATTTTGGGAAGGAATTCCTGCCTGGGAGGGTGGGGAGGGGCTGGGATGGAATGCCCAGAGCAGCTGTGGCTGCCCCTGGATCCCTGGCAGTGTCCAAGGCCAGGCTGGACATTGGGGCTTGGAGCAGCCTGGGACAGTGGGAGGTGTCCCTGCCATGGCAGGGGTGGGATGGGATGAACCCTAAGGTCCCTTCCATCCCAAACCATTCCACGATTCCATGATTCCATTTGGTGATGTATTTTGGGTGCTGGGACGCAATTCCATCACTTTGCAGCACGGCCTGAAGGCTGTTCCCTGCCTGGGGACAGAGTGCTTGGAGGTAAATGTGGAATTCTGCCTGCCAGCTTTGGCACTGTCCCCCTCTGATCCCTGAATTCTGACATGGGGTGGGCTGTGGGTGCCACCCGTGTGCCCGTGGGGATGGAGGGGACTGGGGTGCACTGGGCAGGGCCAGGAGCAGCGGGATCAGGAGCAGTGGGATCAGGAGTAATGGGATCGGGAGCAGTGGGATCAGGAGTAATGGGATCAGGAGCAGCGGGACCAGGAGCAGTGGGACGAGGAACAGTGGGATCGGGAGTAATGGGATCAGGAGTAATGGGATCAGGAGCAGTGGGATCAGGAGCAGCGGGATCAGGAGCAGCGGGATCAGGAGCAGTGGGATCGGGAGCAGTGGGATCAGGAGCAGTGGGATCAGGAGCAGTGGGATCAGGAGCAGTGCGATCCCTCTCTCCTGCTCCTGGGGATGTACCCTCTCCAAAGCCGCTGTCCCTGGGGCTGCACTCCAGGTTGCTTTCCTGGTGGGATGCTGTGACCTGTGAAGGGGAAGCCCAGAAGGAATAACTCTTCATTTGGGAGGGTAACACCTTCCACAGCAGGGATGGCTGGGCCAAACATCCAAAAACCCCAAAAAAGACCTTTTTAACTCCTAAAAATAATTAAGTGCTGCTTTGCATCTGAGTTCCTGCAGGAGGGCAGGAGGGGATTTGTGACCTTGTTCTCTGTGCCTGTGTGGGAGTGCTGGGCTCTGTCCTGACTCGACCTTTCCCTGGTGGATGCAGTGGCCCCTCGGGCTCCTGGCACGTGCGGGATCTGCTGGCAGGGCCGGCGCTGGTGCCATTCCTGGCACAAACGCATCCCGCCGGCCGTGCCCCCGGAGCTGGCACGGGGACCTCGGCAGCCACAGCAGCGCTGCCCTCCGAGCACCTCCCGGCCTTGGGACGAGGAAAACGGGGATTCTGGAGGAAGCAGCAGCAATCCTGTGCTGGGGGATGTGTTGCAGTCGTGGAATCACGGAGCGGTTTGGGTTGGAAAAGCCCTCCAAGGCTGAGTCCAGCCTTCCCCAGCACTTCCCCGTGTCCCTGAGTGCCGCATCCACATGGCTTTGGAATCCCTCCAGGGCTGGGAATTCCACCACTTCAGTGTCAGGGTGGCTGTAGCATCTTCATGCCTTTAGCGGGATGGAGGTGAAAGTTGGGCGCTGCAAGGTCATGGAGGTGGTGGTGGGGTGGCCCCAGGGCAGCCCAAAGCTCCTGCTCCACTCCATCCCCTTGGAAAGGGATCCCGGGAATGCCGTCTCTCCCTCCCTCCTCGTCATTACTGGAGGTAATTTATAGATTCCAATACAAAAGCTCCCTGCTGAAGCCTCGTTGAGTTTAATGAAGTGACTTTGCCGAGCCTGGAAATGAAATAAAAACCCTCCCAAGTCAGTAACCTGCACATGAGCAAGAGGGTGATTAAAATGCTTCATTCCAAAGTGCCTGGCATTCTGAGCCATTTCCCAGATAGACTTCCTGATTAAAGGAAGTCATCGTGAAAAATTAAGGATCGAGGGGGGAAAAAGAAGTATTAAAATCGAGAATCAAAAAAGATAATGATACCAGCGGGATAAGGTTTCTCCTGAACCACTTTTCCAGGCTTGCAGCATAACCCTGCTGGTGCTTCCAAGTCAGACCACATGTCTGAACAGATAATTTTTGTGTTTTTTGTGCTGGGATAACCATAAATGCCTGCCTGCGTTCGGGGAAGGCGTTTCACAGGCGCTTCTTCCTTCTGCGAAATTACAGCTTCAGCTCTGGGCCTGCCTCGACAGATTCCTGTCCCCAGAGCTGGGGGTGCTGCTGGGGCAGGCTGGAAATCCAGGCTCTGGGTGTGTGATTTGGGAAATTAACGTTGTGGTACCCTGACCTCAGTTACACCTGAGAGCTTTTAAGAAGTCTGGGGCATTAAAATGTTGATATATTATGGAATTACAGGGTGGGTTTGGATTGGAAAGGACATTGAAGATTATCTTGTTCCAACCCCCTGCCATGGGCAGGGACACCTTCCACTATCCCAAATTGCTCCAAGCCCCATCCAGCCTGGCTTTGGACACTTCCAGGGATCCAGGGGCAGCCACAGCTGCTCTGAGTTAGAAATCTCAGCTGTAAAGATAAAACCAGCTGAAGCTGCCCTGGTTCTCCTCAAAATCAGAAAATGCTGCAGTGTACAGATCCATCTTCATAAAAGATGCAGGAATTGGGGGCTGAAAAGTAAATTGAGCGCAAAATTACTGCAGTAAAGGTAGGTGTAGTCCTTCCAGAAAATAATGGATTTTTGTGGAGCCATTAATGGCCAGGAATGTTAATTTCTGTATGTTTGTCATGGACCAGGGATATTATCTGTGCTAATTACGTGGATTGCACATCCAAACACGCTAGCAAAGAGCAGGAATAACATGAGCCCAACCCGAGCCAGGCAGGCTCTGGTTGAACTCCCTGAGCAGGGCACAGGCAGGTTTAAACTCTGCAGAATGGGCAGCTGGGCTCAGGTTCATGCTCCTCCTGCCTCCTGCCTTCCACAGAGACCCCTGGTTCTGGGGTTGTTCCGGCAGTGGGAAATGTATCCGAGCTGGGGGTGGTTTTGTGAGGAGGCTCTGAGCGCTGGCTGAGGCACGAGCTGCTCTAAAGGAGCCTTGTGAAGAAACAGCACCTCTGAGTGACTTGAAATGGAAACCACTTTGAGTTTCAGGCACTCAAAAGGAGCTTTGCGAATCCCTCTTGTTTCTCCCGGCTGGATTTTTGGGTGTCCTTTGGGATGCCGGGAGGATGAGGCTCGGAGGGGCTTGGATGTGCTCGGGGTGGGTTGTGCTTTTGGAGGGAGAGCAGGAAGGGGAGCCTGGGATTCCTCACACGTGTGGGCAGCTGGGCTGGATTTCCCTTTGGACATCTGGAAAACCCCTTTTTGAATGGATTTCTCGTGGGGCTGGCCCGGCACTGGGGGCTCCAGGGGATGTGAGTTTGGCTCCTGGCCCGGGGTGGTTGATGGATAAACTCTGGATCCAAAACCAGTCAGGAGGTTTGCAGCAGCAGGCTGGGAAAATAAAAAGTGAAAGAGAATCACAAGCCTTTCTGGTCTGGAGGAAAAATTCCCCTCTGTGGCATCAGGGAAGAGAGGAATTTGATCTCCTTGGCTTTGTGATCCTTGCAGGCACTTTGGAAGACCCTGGGATGAGCAGCAGATGCTCACCTTGGGAAGAAGGTGTGCACCAGCCCCAGCTTTTCCTCCTTTCCTTTGCTTGGTTATCAGAGGCAGCTGGAGTTTGAGGGAGGATTTTTAGGGTTGCTCATCCCCTGTCCCCTGTGGGAGCTCCAAGGTGGGAGCACCTCCTGTGCCACCCTGCCACCACCTCCCTGGGGCTCAGTGGGTGACAGATGCAGTGGCCGAGATGCTGCAGAGCTTCAGCATCGTCCCTGTCACTTTTGGGATCCTCTCTCTCCCGGTTGTCTCTGGACAGGAGGAATTTTGGTGCCGGGAGCCCCCTGAGAGGTGATGGATGAGGCCCTCGGTGGGGAGCTGTGCTGTGGGAGGGATTTCAGCTGATGAACAAAGTCATTTTTTGGTGGAAATCTGTTGATGTTTAGAGGTTGCTGCAGTGAAAAGTCCCCCTTGTTGTCTGCAATGATGATTAGTGAGTGACTTAATTACCTCGCTCATTAAAGTGCCCAGTGCTCACAGCTCCAGGTAAACTGGGCTCCCAGGGGTTGCTCCAGGGACTGTGGAGTGGCTTGGCCACATCCTCCAATAGCTGTGGGACAGAATTATTAATTATCCCTTAATGAGCCGTGGGCCGTTGCCAGCAGGGACCTGGTGCCTGTCCCGCCATTCCTCCTCCACCTCGGAGCCCCGGAGCGATGAGGCCGCGGGGTTTGGCTTCCCCTTGTCTGAGGGCAGGGCAGAGGGACAGCCAAAGGTTTTGCCTTTGTGGGGTGGGCCAAATCCTGCTCCAGCTGTGGCCCTGCAGCCCCTCCGGAGCTGGCAGGATCGGGAGACACAGCCCTGGCCTCCGGAGCTGACGTGGGGAAGAGGCCACAGGAGAAAACGCGGCCGAGGGAAAAGACCCAACGTGGATTCTTCCCCCCAGATCTTCCTTCGAGTTTCCTCGAGGTCAACCCAGAGCTGCAGCAGCTCTGGTGGCTTGGGAGGGGCTTCCCATGGAGAGCAGGAAGGATGTTCTGAGGGGGAACCTGGGTTGGAGACGCCCCGACCTTGGCACGCGAGACGCCGGAGCGGCCGGAGCGCGCCTGGATTTTCTTGTTGTTTTGGAGCTCATGTTAAGTGCTGCTTACATGAAAAGGCTTTATTTTCTTACACCCACGAGCGTGTTATACTTCCTTGTACCTTCTGGAGTTGAAAGGGCTCTTTCATTAAAAAAAATTCCCTTTGAGACGGGCACTTGTGGTTGTGTGTGCCGAGGGACGGCGAGTGTCTGCCTGTGCTTCCGAGGAGAGCTGGTTCCACGGAAGGGTTTCCAGTAAAAGCTCGGTGATCCCGGTGTCCGTGGGCTCCTTTCCGTCCCTGTGCCATGCTGTGCTGCTGCCTCGCTGCTGGTTCCTATGGGAACAGGCTCTGAATCCTCCCAGCGAGGGGAGGAGGAGTGGGCAGAGGGACGAGGGCTCCTGCTGAAAACGTGGCCAGGATTTCAAGGAAAACGTGAGGGCAGCGAGCGTGGGTTGGTACTCGTTTGTGCTGGTGCTGCTCCCTTTTTAGCCAGGTTTGGGATGAGATGCCAGCTCTGGCTATGATATGAGGTGAAACACACCTTCCACTGGGTTTCCAGGAGGGATTTGTGACATGGGAACAGCGTTTTGTGTTGTCTGTCAAACCCTGCCTGCTGGGAATCTGTGCTGCCTTCCGCCGGGTGAAAGTGCCACATTAAAACCTGGCTGTCACCCCTGGGATGTCACCAGCACACCCTGCACCCATCACACCACTCCTGCTGAGGTGTCTGCATTGTGTTTTTATCCCTCCCTTCCTTCCTAAATGCCTGAGGAAACACAGGGATGCCCTGGGCCGCAGGGTCGGAGCTGGGACGTGCTTGGCTCCCTCTGCCACGTCAGCAGCGTGGTTTGCTGGAGCTCCTCGGGTCTCCCTCCCTCCTCTCCTGGAGGATCTCCTCTGTGTCCTCACAGGCACTGGGACGGGCTGCCAGGGCAGTGGTGGGGTCCCCATCCCTGGAAGCGTTCCAGAGGTGCGTGGATGTGGCACCCGAGGACGTGGGTTGGTGGTGACCACAGGTAATGCTTGGGCTGGATGATACCAGAGGGGTTTTCCAGCCTCAGCGATCCTGTGATTCTCCGCCTCATCATCTTGGCAAGGGCTTTGGTCCATCTCCATCCAGTTGATTTTTGGCAAATGAGAAAGCTGTGGTTTTATTAATACAGATGTAACCCCTCAGAAGTACAAGCCCCCTTGCCTTGAATGTTTGCTTTTCTATTGTTTCAGAGAAACTAAATAAACCCTGGTGAATTTGGAGGGTTGGCAGTGAAAAACCTCTGTCTGTAAGTTTTGTTCCTGGAATTTTTCATCCTAAAATGCAAGGCGAAAAAAAAATCCAAGGCACAAAGCATTTATCTGTGCTTGTGTTGCAAACAAACTCTGTAAGAAAACGGGAGAGAGCAGGTTGGTGTTGATATTACTGTGGAGACAGTTTTGTCATTGTGGGTGTGGGTGTGTCTGTTTTTGTTATGAACAAGTTTCCTATTTTAGGGATTATGTCAGCAAATAAAGGGAAGTGGCATTGTCTGAGATGGAGAAAGGCCGAGGGCCCCTGCTCAGGAGTGCTGGGGGAGGATTGCTGTGGGGTGATCCAGGCTGGGATGGGAGTTAGGGTCCGTGCCCAGCATCCCTGTCTGATCACACAGGGAATTTGAGCTCCAGCCCGTGGTGTCCTTGTGCTCCTGGCTCCGAGGATGTGTGGAAGGATGTGAATCCCAGCCCAGGGCATTTGCTGTGTGTCGGGAGGCTGGGGGCTCAGGGACTCGCTGTGGGATTGGGACTGGGGATGGCCCTGATCTCCCAGCTCCAAGGCTGAAACCAGACCCTGAGCTGTTACTGAGCAGGAGAAGAGCGCTGCCCTGCTGCTGGCTTTGATGGTATTTCACCAAGAATGCAAACAGGGAGGGCTCTTCTAAAACCTTATTTGTATTTTTACCCCTTTGGCCCAGCTCCAGGTGCAGCTTTTGGGGCTTGGTGATGCTGCTTCTCCCGAGTTGTGGCTGGGGGTTTACTCTGCTGCAGAGGATGAAAAGCTTTATTGCAAATGAGCCAGCAAACACATTTCCTTTTAAATATTAAAAATAGACGGGATATGGCTCCAGTGGACAGAAACATTTTTTTCCCTGTTTCCTTTACATTCCTGTCTCCCTTTCCCTTTTCACCGTTGGATTCCCTTTCCCAGAGTGCAGGAGCATCTGCCAGCACAGCTTCTCTCGATTCCTGGTTTGGTTTTACCTGCGGGAGCCCCCGGCCCAGGCTGGCAGCGCCCCGGTGTCCCTGGCAGCGCTGCCTGGCGCCGGCCGTGCCCGCAGTCACTGTGTCACTGGGTCAGTGGCACATCCATATCCTCTCCTGGCACCGGCGCCAGGCTGCGGAGTTTTAAGATTGTTTTGGATGAGCTGCCTGGCACCGTGCCCTGTTTTTTCCAGGCTCAGCTCGGGAAGCTCGCTCCGAGCACTGAGAGCTGCCGGGCGGGCGCTGGTGGCCTTGGGGGCACGGGGATTGTCCCTGGGTCACCGGGATTGTCCCTGGGTCACCTGTGCTCCCGAGGGGCAGCGCAGGGGCAGCTCCGAGCTCTGCTCTCTGGGCCAGGGACAGGACCCAGGGAGCAGCTGGAGCTGTGCCAGGGGAGGTTTAGGTTGGATCTCTGGGAAAGGTTCTTCCCCCAGAGGGTGCTGGGCACTGCCCAGGCTCCCCAGGGAATGGGCACGGCCCCGAGGCTGCCAGAACTCCAGGAGCGTTTGGGCAGCGCTGCCAGGGATGCCCAGGGTGGGGTTGTTGGCGTGTCTGTGCAGGGCCAGGAGCTGGATCCATGATCCTGTGGGTCCCTTCCCACTCAGGATATTCCGTGATTCCACTGCAGCAGCTGCTGCAGGACGGGCACACTCAGGAATCCTGCAGCAGCCGAGGGCGCTGGGGGTGACAGGGAGGGCAGAGCCGAAGGCTGCTTGGCTCTAAGCATCCAAGGAGGTCAAGCCAGCGTGCTGGAAGAATGGACTAGACATTAATGCTCCTGCACTGAATGCAGCTCACAGTACCTGGGGAGAAAATTCCAGCCGAGCGCTTCCACGGAGCACTCCCGCCTTTGTTCAGCTCCGGCTGTGCCCTCCCCGCCTGCCCGGCTCAGGGTTTCAGGGATTTTGAGATAGGAAATGCTGCTTGGGAAACGCTGGAACCTCGAGGGTATAACGCACATCAGGGTTTTCCATGTGAGCTGCACATCTCTCTCTTCCTTGCTCTTAAATCGCTGGCGATGCACTTTCTTACGGCTTTTAAGCCTTTGGGATAAAACGGGAAACAATCGGAGGTCAAGTGAAAAAAGGAAGAGTTTTGCTGGAGGAGTGAAGAGTGAGGGATGTAGGTCACACAGCACAGGACTTTAAAGGCTCTTTCCTCCAGCTGACTTGGAGTTGGAGGCTTTTTGAAGTGCACATCTGGTGAGCAGATTGAAGGTACAAACCTCAGCGTTTGCCTTCTCTCGCTTCCCGAACATCTGACCCGGAGACCTCCCCTTTGGGAAAGAGGTTTGGGATCGTGCCGGGCTCCTCTCCCTTGCACTGCACAAGGGGCTGTGCAGGCTCCAGAAAAGCAGGAGGCAGATTAAGGCTTCCTATTTTGAGATTCCCAACCACCTGCTGCTCGGATTGTGCACGTCCAGCCCCGGATGAGGGACCGGGGAGCGTCCGGGAGCATCCTCAGGGATGTGGGATGGCGCGGAGTTACCTCCCCATGACCCAGCCCCACGGGAGGGCTGTGGGACACACACAGCCACGGGGATTTGGGTGAAGTTTTGGGAGGAGTTCTAGGACATCACGAGTGTGGGTTGTGCCCGGTTCTTCCCTGGCTCTGGTGTTCGATGTCGCTGGAGCTGCTCCAGGCTTGCGTCAGAGGCAGCCCCAGCGCTCCTTTGCTCCAACAGAAATCTGGAAGAGCTCTGCTGAGGGAGCAGAGCAGCAGAAAAATATTTATAGACAGGAAGGAGATCTGGTCTCCCCCCACCCTTTGGCAGGATAACTCTGAGTTTCCTGAAGATACACGCTTGGCAGCGGCGGGACCTAATTCATCCCAGCGAGCGCGCTTCTCCTCGGCATTCTTCGGGTGGAAAATGTCATGGATTTGTCATGTAACTGAACTTCTTCCACTGGGATATATGTTAGGAATGAAGTCAGCTGAGATCACAAAAGCAGCATTGATGCTGTGGTCCCTGTGCATATTTCCATGGCAGGGATGAAATGCCAGGGAGTTGGCAGCATCTGCCCGTCCCCAGCTCCTGGGATGACCCAGAGACAGCCCATGGACATCCCAAGGGCTGGGAGGTGCAGCTGGTTGTGCTCCTGTGAAGGGAGAGCTGTGTGGAAGCCCCATCCCAGCATCCCCACTGTGGGAAATGTTAGGAAGGATCAATAAAAGCACCTTGCTGATTTACTGGGTTTTGGAAATTGTTGCGTTCCTCCTATAAACTGGAGCTGTAGGTTCGTGTTTTACCCTGCCTTGGCCAAGACAGGACAGGCTGTGACTTGATGGTGACTCTGTCACCACTTGTCATGTCTGAGGAAGAGTCCCATGTCATTTCCTCACTTTTAATAGGAATATTATTCACCTGGGAGCGGTGGCAGCGATCGCTCCTTTCAAAGCAGGTGAGAAGGGAAGTGGCTTTAGGGGAGATCAGAGCAGTGAAAATGTGACAGGATCTGCTTTGTGAAGGGAGATGCCGGTGCATCCTTCACACATGGGAATTCCTGGCTGGATCCAGCCCCGGGAGCCGGGTGTGGTGTCCTCCATCAGCTGAGATCTGTGTGGTGCCAGAGGGAATTTTATCTCCCAGCTTCCAGGACTCCTCCTCCAGCTTGTCTCCACCCAGGGAGTGCGTGGAGTGCCAGCCCTGCTCCAGGGGATGGCAGGAATGTTTCCAAGGCCGTGAGTGGGCGATGCTGTGGAGGAGGGATTTGAGGGACAAACACCCCGGGAGGAAGGGACAGAGGAACAAAGTGGGACACAGAGTTAGGATTTGGGAGTGTGGCTTGGGGGGAGCCCCATCCCAAACCCTTCCATGGGGGACAACACCTGCTGGGAATTGCAAACCTCGGTGCTGCTGTGGGTTTCCCAATCCCATGGAGCTAATCCTGGGCAGGGGCATTAAGGGGATGAGTGTGGGTTAGTGATAGGAACAAGCTGTGGGTCAGGGAGGGATCCGTGGAAAACTCAAAGGGATTTGCTTTCCCAACTCAAAGGAGAGGCAACAAAAGTTGTGAAAGCCTGGGATGCTGAGGGATGGGACAGCCTGGGATGAGCCAGGGATATCTATCCCTTTATTTATGTTTGTGGTGCTTGGCCTAAAGTTGTGTTTTTGCATAAATACTGGGCTTCACATGAGGGCAGAGCCCACGTAATCCCCACAGGCTCCTCCGTGCCCACTTGCTACTCAGCTGGATTATTTTCTGGAGTCACAGCCCGCTGGAATTTGGGCTGGGATGGGGGAATTTGAAGATGGGAATGAGCAGTGGAGGTGCAAATAGATCCCCACTGTATTTGCTGAGGCAAAATCTGGCTTCCCCTTCTGGGGTGGGTTGTGATTTGATGGGAATTCATGCAGCTGCCTTCCTCCCAGTGCATCTTCACCTGATAAATCTGGGAGTGGTGGTCATCCTCTGGATAGTTAATTGATGATGGTTCAGTCACTCCCACTCCTGCATCCATCCATGTTGTTGTTCCTGGTGTGGGGAACCACCTGGGTCAACGTGAGCAGGAGAAGCTCCCATTCCTGGGGATGGGGACCCAGAGGGATGGGATGGGATAGGACTCCAAGTGGGAAAAGGGTGATGGGAAAGGCTGTGCTGCAGGAGAACACCCAGCTGGGAGTGTTGCAAGAGCGGCCCTGTGGAGAGGGAAAGTGATTCCAGCTCTGGGCTGTGGCCAGGGGATGTGGTCAGTGCTGGACACCAGGGCTGCAGCTCCCCCAGGCAAGTGCAGAGCTTCCCTCAGGTCCCCTCCTCACGCTGGGGGGCTCCTGGGCCGTGTGTTCCCCGTGGGTTGTTGTTTCTCCTGTTGGGAGTTCAAGTAGAGAGGGATTTTCGTGCCTGGGAAAGGGAAAGGCTGGGAATGCTGGTGCAGGGCTAACCAGTCTCCCCAGTCCCTCCCCCAGCCCTGCTTTTCCCTGCATAGCTCTTCTTGGGAAGAGATTTCCATCTGTGCCAGAACGTGCAGGGATTTTGTGCCTGGGATGCATTTCCCCCCGGCATTAATTGAAGGCTTGTTTTATTAGTGCCCTAATCCACCTCTGTATCCATTGCCCTGGCTGGGGGTGCCCTCCCACCTCAGCCAGGATTTCTGCTCCCTGCAGCTCTGCTCTGGGAGTCAGGAGTGCTGGTGGGATGGATGGCTGTGGTATCCACACCTTCTCCTGCTCCCTGTCTGTCAGCCACGGTGAGGAATTCAGGGAACACTGCAGGAAAAGGGATGAGGGGACTCCTACCCTGCTGCCTGCAGTACCCATGACCATGAAATAAGAAAATCCCTTAGATACAAGATCTCTTTTCCATTGGGACGTCCCCCTTGGCTTTCCTGGGGGGATCCCACAATTTTTGAGTGATTCCTTTGTGTCTGTCACCGAGGGAAAACCTGCACAGTCCTTCCCAGGATGGGAAAACCGGTGGAGTTTACTTGACAGAGTCTCAGTGGAGGAGGTTTATATATTAAATACCTTTTAATTAAAGGTGAGGAAACCGAGATGTGGCGAGATTAAGGACCAGTTTTGTGCAGGAGCTCAGTGGCTAGTCAGGACTAGATTTTCAAACGAGCTCAGCTCCTCTTGAAGTAGTAAATGAACAACCGGATTTTCCAAGCATCCGATCGCGTTAAGAGCTGAGCCCTTCCAGCTGGGCTCTAATTGCCGGTGGGAGCTGCCCACCCCGGGCACAGGGAGGTGTTCCTCTCCCTCTGGAGTCGCTGATGGAGTTGTTTACGGCAGAACTGGCTCCCTGTGGCAGGAGGAGAAGCGGGAGCTCGGGGCTGTGGGAGGTGTGGCCGGGGCAGTTCTGCAGGGCGTGCTGGGTGGGCTCGTCCCCCTGTGTTGGCCACAGAGATCTGTGACCTCAGAGGGACAAGAGGTGTCCCAGGCCAGGAGAAGAGCCTGTATCCATAGGGAAAGGGAATCATCCCCGTCCTTCTTATTGTGCTTCATCAGCGTCGAGGTTCAGCATCATCCGTGTTGCACCTGGGCCAGGAAAATGAAGGGTTTGGAGAGTGAATCATATGGAGAGAGGATGAGGGAGCTGGGAAAGGGGCTCAGCCTGGAGAAAAGGAGCTCAGGGGGGACCTTGTGGCTCTGCACAACTCCCTGACAGGAGGGGGCAGCCGGGGGGGTCGGGCTCTGCTGCCAGGGAACAGGGACAGGAGGAGAGGGAACGGCCTCAGGTTGCTCAGGTTGGACAGCAGGAAGAATTCCTTCATGGAAAGGGTTGTTAAACATTGGAATGTACAGCCCAGGGAGGTTTGGAGTGCCCATCCCTGGAGGGGTCCAAGGAATTCCTGGAGGTGGCACTCGGTGCTCTGGGCTGGGGACAAGGTGGGCATCGGGCACAGCTGGGACTCCATGGGCTGGGAGGGCTTTTCCAGCCTCAATGATTCTGTGATTCCATGAAATTCTCCATCATCTGTGTTGGAGCTCCTGAGAGCTCCCCAAGTGCCAGGGCTATGTGGGTTTAAGCAGATGGTTAAACCAAGGATGTGCCACAGAAGATGTTAAAATAATCAAAGACACTGTGATCTATTGGGGCCTTTATTGATGAATGCTGGAAATGTTTTCTGTTTTCCCTGAAAGCCGTTGGATTCAAAGGGCATGGAATAGGCTGTAGATGGGGTGTTGCAGGTCAGAACCCTCAGTCTGAGGGACACAAAGTGACTGAGACATCACCAAAGCTTTCCTACCCCAGGAATCGCCCAGTTTGGAGCGGAGGCTCCAGTGCAGCAGAACTGCCCAAGGAAGGATGAAGGAAGGTGTTTGTTATCCTGTTATATTCCAGAAAAAAAGCTGTAGGAAATGTACCAAAATGTATTTTCCTGTGGAGGTGCTGCAGTTCCCGCTGTATGTGTGTGAGAGGAAGCTCCGTGTCACAGGGAATGACAAATTGGGGACATTTTGCCATAATGCTGAGAGCTTGTATCCCTATCCTGCATCCCAGCACCCTGGGACCGTGGAAGGTGTCCCTGCCCATGGATAATCCTTAATGCCCCTTCTGACCTGAACAATTCTGGGATTCTATAACGTGATTCCATGGAAATTGGTTGCCTGGAGTGGAAGTGGGCAGGGCTGGCTGCCCTGGGAGCTCATCCTTTGGAAAGAGAGACAGGGACGTGGTGCAGCATTCCCTGCTCCCAGAATTCAGGAGGGGACTGAAATCCAGGTTTCATCCGGGTGGCTGCTGGTGCCACTTGGCCCGGAGGGTGTTGGGAAGGAAAAGGACAAGGAGCTGGCCCCTCTGCAGGGACAGTTTGGGGTCTGGCGGGAGCACAGCCGGGAGGGTCCGGGCGGTGTCCGAGCTGCTCCGGTGGGAAGCGCGTCCGTGGAGCGCTGCCGGGGCCGGGGGAGCTGAGGTAACCCCGCGTCGTTTGCCAGATGTTTCCCATCAATATTCCTTTGGCTGCCTCCGAGAATTATCGGGTGTGAGCTCACCACGAGAAGGAACAACGGCGGCTTCACCCCGGGAATTCCAGAGCCCGAGAGCAGGGACCGTGTTCCTGCCCGGGGGATGCACAAAAACCTCCCCGAGGAAATGGTGGGCTCCTCACTGATTTCTGTTCTCAGGGTGTTGCTGTTTTGGGGAACACATGCCATGGATTGCTGCTCCCAGAGACCCCAGGCAGCCAGGACCTGCTTCCATGGGCGCCAGCATGAGCTGGATGGGGATCCCAACAAATCCTCAAAGAGTGCCGGGGGCAAGGAAAGGAGGGAATTCTCCGAGGAATTCGAAGTTAGCTCCAAATGACTGCAGATGTGTCAGAGGCAAGGTGGTTTTTTAAAGCCCTTTTTGTGCGTTTCCCCCTCGTATGCCCACAGACGCCAACGTTTTATTCTGAGCAGGTGCACAACCAGCAGGAGCCGGGCACAGAGGGATAGGAGGGATCTGAACCTGTCCAGCCTGGCCTTGGACACTGCCAGGGATCCAGGGGCAGCCACAGCTGCTCTGGGAAACTGTGCCAGGGCCTGCCCACCCTCCCAGGGAGGAATTCCCAATATCCCATCCATCCCTGCCCTCCTCGTACCCTATCCTGAATAAGTTTGTTGTCAGATCTGTTGGATTCATGGATACAACAATCATTTTTCCCGCTTGGGAGGGCACTGCATTCTTTTTTATTGTTCTTATTGTTGCATGACAGCTTTTAGATGTCACAGCAATAAGATTTTTAACCAATCAATGCATAAAGCCGAGCCACAGGAATCATCTTCCCGGTGTGGATGGATCTGTGCACATCCCACATCCCTCCCTCCGTGCTGGGAAGGGCTCTTGGCTTGAACTCCTGACCCAAAGGAGTGGGTGTAGGATGGGCTGGTGTGAGCTGGAGTGTGCAGGAGCCTCCAGCTTCCTGCTCTCCAGCCTTTATTTGTCTTTGCTCTGTACACAACCCTTGCCTGGGCGCTCTTCCCCAGCTTTTCCTTCCCAGGGAGGATTTGTGAAGGTGGGGAGGGGGTGTTGGAGGCATCCAGGAGTTAAATGCTGCCTGGAGTATCAAAGCACTGGGAGTTTTCCGTAGACAATAAAGGAGAATTAATCACAAAAATATCTGTTATTAAAAACAAACGGCCGGGGGATTTTTCGGTATCTGATCAGGGAAGTTAGGAGATAAAATACCAGATCCAGGCAGTGAAATGAGTTAGGTTGAGAGGGTTTATTGCTGTTTGCTTCTCTCTGAGCAGGATTTCAGTTCTGTACTCAGACTTTTTACAAATTTCCAGGCCTGGTTGTGCTCCCCGTGTTGGGGAAGGCCAGGGGTGACCCTGGGGAGCAGCTCCTGTGTCTGGGGGAGCTGCGTCTTGCAGGAGGAGGTCCCAGGCTTGCAGTCCCACGCAGGGAAAATTCCCAGTGACATCAAAAGGAAGCGGATGGGGAGCAGGGCACACGAGATCAAACCCCGGAGATTATCATTTATGTAAATCTGAGCCACTGAAACACCTCAGAGCTCCGAGCTGGCTGAATAATCTGCTCTGCATATGGCATTTATTTCTGCCCTAGGTGGCTCAGCAGTGGGCAAGGAGGGCTGTGCTTCAAATTAATTCCTGTTAATTGAGGTAGCTCAGGTTGCTCCTTCACCTTTTGTCGTCCCGGATGGCAATTTAATTGGGTCAGGAGCACTATTTTTGGCTTAGCTGGGGACACAACGAGCTCGGGCAGCAGCAGCACCTGTAATGGAACAGCCAAATTAACTCCTGGTGAAATTGGATTAGCTGAGCTCTGGCTCTGGTTCTGCCCGGGCACAAGGACATGGATGGATGGATAAAGCAGGGATGTGACCACCACAGCCTGGTTGGACATCTCCAGGTGCTCCTACAGTCCCTCTCCACTGCAGAATCCTTGGACATTTGTGGTGGCCAGAGCTCCTTATTCTTCATACGGCAACAACTTGACTTAAAAAAGCTTTTATCACCTTTTGCTAGTCCTGCCCTGTTTTCCACAGTCATGTTTAACCACAGATTTGTGGGTTTGCTGCGGGAATTGCTGAAGGAAAGGATGCCAAAAGCCTCACTTGAAGTTGTTATTCTAATTTTTGTCCAAAAATTCGTTGTTTACTTCCTTGCAAATATGTACACATGGCACCAGCAGCTGGATGGAAGGATTTGGGGCCGCATTCTGCTTTCACTGAGTGGTGTAATTCCAAAATAATCCCTGTTCCTGGGTTCTCACTGAGGCTCTGAGCCTAGCAGGGTTGTAGGGCTGTTTCTGTGCAGAGTTTTGGGGTTAATATATGGTGAGCCAGCAACATGTTTTTGTTCTCAGTTTAAAGTGGGTTTGTCAGCGCTTTTCTGGTCTTTTATTGACAAATGGAACAAAACAAGAGGCACAAAAAAATCTCTGTGTCTTCTCTCTGACCCAAATGCCTGCATTGGCTTTTTGGACTGCCAAGGAGGGTCAGAGAGTTGACAGGAATTAGCTCAGGGAGCAGCTGGGACGCAGAATTCCATGTACTCCACACACAACACGTAGGAAGTAACTCCACGAACGCTGGAATTCTTTCCTTGCGCTTCCCTTTAACAGGGCTGAGATGAAATGATGGAGATCAGTGCTGATGGCAATGAGGGAATTTGTTCTGGGAGTGGGAGCTGGTGTTGGGCCTGGAGCCCTCCAGAATAGTGGGGTTTTTTTTTGTTTTTTTTGGGAATGTGTCTCCCCTGAGCACATTCCCAGGTGTGGAGCCCGGGTGTATCCCAGGGTTACCTGGATGAACGGTGCTGCAGTACCGGGATCCAGCACCCCACAAGTGCTCATCCAGCTGCTTCCAAGCAGCTTTTCCTGGAAGGATTTCCAGGAAAGGATTTCAGGAAACCAGCAGGATTTCCTGGAAGACCACCCAGGAGCACAGTGTGTTTACAGAGCTCGTTTGTCCCCTTTTCCCCAAGCTCCCTGTGGTTTTCCTTTATCTCTGCACTGGTGGAAGGGTGGGATGCTCCACTCAGGTTTTCCAGCACTTTTGGAGCTGCAGGATTGGGAACTTTGGGTAGCAGCAGAGGCTGGCAGGGATCATCTCCTGTTCTGGACCTGCTGTGATGCCCAACGTGCATCCCAGAGCATCCAGAGGGAAGCAGAGCCCTCCCCAGACTTCCCTCATTTTTTCTCCCTTCACTTTTTCTGCCATTTTTTTATTTTCCCCTCATGACAGGAAGGACGTTGAGGGGCTAGAGGAGTCCAGGGAAGGGAACGGAGCTGGGAAGGGGCTGGAGAATTCCTGAGGGAGCTGGGAAAGGGGCTCAGCCTGGAGAAAAGGAGCTCAGGGGGGACCTTGTGGCTCTGCACAAGTCCCTGACAGGAGGGGGCAGCCGGGGGGGTCGGGCTCTGCTGCCAGGGAACAGGGACAGGAGGAGAGGGAACGGCCTCAGGCTGGGCCAGGGCAGGCTCAGGGTGGACATCAGCAGGAATTTCCCCATGGAAAGGGTGCTCAGGCCTTGGAACTGCCCAGGGAGGTTTGGAGTGCCCATCCCTGGAGGTGTCCAAGGAATTCCTGGAGGTGGCACTCGGTGCTCTGGGCTGGGGACAAGGTGGGCATCGGGCACAGCTGGGACTCCGTGGGCTGGGAGGGCTTTTCCAGCCTCAGGGATCCCGGAATTCTGTGATACCTTAACTTGTAAAGCTCTTTTCAGAGCCTTGAGGATTGTTAGACTTTAAATGCAACAAACCCGGTGTGGTAATTAGTTATGCAAAATGGGGTTAAGGAGGGGGTCAAACCATGGGGAAGAAAGAGGGAGGAATCCACCTTCCCTGGGTGCTGTCAGGGCAGGAGCCTCTAGTGCAGGTACATCCTGGGTTTTCATGGTTTTCCACGTGAACTTCAGACTTCTGGAAGCATCCTGTAGGACTGCCAGTGATCACGGAATCATGGAATGGTTTGGGTTGGAAGGGACCTTAAAGCCATCCCATTCCATGGGCAGGGACACCTCCCACTATCCCAGGGTGCTCCAAGCCTTGTCCAGCCTGGCCTGGGACACTGGCAGGGATGGGAAGTTCACAGAGACCTCTCACCTCTCTGTCCCGAATGACTGAATCACCTCCAAAGCAGCAGAGTGTGTCTGCCCTCAGCTGAGCCTGGAGAAATCCCAGGAAAAGTCCCCGTGATTCACACGGGCTTTGTGAACCTGAATGGCTTCAGGTTCCTGAGGAACTTTGATCCAGGAATAATGAAAGGCATCCAGCAGGTGTGAACAACCCCCAGCGATGATTCCCCCGTTCGGAGCTCCTGCCTCGTTTGGCTGTAATTAATGTCGATTCTTCAGACACAAGCAGGGATGGGGATGATTTTTCCTGCTTCCCAGTGAGCGGAGGCTCTCGGGATGAGCGTCTGCCCTGGCTGCACCTCTTCCCTCCTCCCACACCATCGGCTTCTCCGGGCTCTGGGAGCGTGTCAAAGCTTGACATCACCCCCAGCCCCAGCCCTGTTGTGCAACAACAAAAAAAGCAGAATTTGGAGAGCGCTTTAATAAGCACTGAAACACACCCAGCCGAGTTGACTTGATTGTTCTTGGGATACCAACAAAAAAATAATAATATTGTTTGGACAAAACCATATTTCAGAGGGTTTGTCTGACTCCAGCCTTTCCTGCCTCCTCCTTTGTGTTCCGGATGCATCAGCAGATGTCCATGAAAGTGCTAAAGCTGCACCCTGCCTGACCCTTCCCGCTGAGGAAGGTAAATCACTTCTGGCAGGAGCTTCCCAGAATATCTCCAGAACGATACTATTGCTATTGTAAACAAATCTAATTAAAGGGGAGCCTTAAGCAGGTTTGGGGTTTGGTGGGGGTTGTTTTTTTCCCCTGCTAATGTTTTAATTAGTGACCTCCCTCGTCGCGGTGCCTGCGTGGGGTTTTGCACTTTGGGGCTTTCTCAGGAGATGAAAAATTTGTTTGTGAGGTGGATTTTAGGGGGGTTTGGCTGTTGTTCCTTTTAAAGACATTTTTTTGGGGGGGAATAACTTTGAGATTAGAGATTCTTACTGAAATTAGGAATAGGATGAGAAATATTAAGTCTGAGTTGGATTTTAGGGGGTTTTGGCTGTTGTTCCTTTTAAAGACATTTTTTTGGGGGGGAATAACTTTGAGATTAGAGATTCTTACTGAAATTAGGAATAGGATGAGAAATATTAAGTCTGAGTTGGATTTTAGGGGGTTTTGGCTGTTGTTCCTTTTAAAGACATTTTTTTGGGGGGGAATAACTTTGAGATTAGAGATTCTTACTGAAATTAGGAATAGGATGAGAAATATTAAGTCTGAGTTGGATTTTAGGGGGTTTTGGCTGTTGTTCCTTTTAAAGACTTTTTTTTGGGGGGGGAGTAACTTTGAGGTTAGAGATTCTTACTGAAATTCGGAATAGGATGAGAAATACTAAGTCTGTGTTTGTGATGTGTGGTCATGGTGGACTCCTGAGCAATCCTAACCTGCTCCCTGGTGATTCAGGGCTGGGAGGAATGTTGGGAGGAAGGAGCAGAGGATGGGATCAGCTATCCGAGCACTCAGCCTTGGCACAGCTGTTGGGTACATCTCCCTGGATCTTCTCTTGCCGTATATCCATGGATTATTCTCTCAGTCCCACCACTCTTCCTAACAATTTGGCCACTCCCTTCATCAGCAATTAAGAAAACTTCCCGGGATCTAACGATCCGTTCCTAAATCCCTAAGCGATCCCCTAAACGAGCAAGTTCCTGTCCCAAGGGTGTGTCTTCACGTTCCTGAGTGCAGAGCTGGTCGGCAGCCGTCCTGTGAGGACATCCAGTCCTGATCCCAGTCCTGATCCCAGTCCTAATCCTGTCCCTGGAGCACGTTCAAGGGAGTTCTGCAAAGGTCCCCTGAGCAGGAAGAGCTGGGAGCTGCCAGGTCCCGCCTGCCGCAGGTGTGACCCTGGGAGGGGCCGTGCTCATCTCCAGAAGGGCTCATCCCGAACATCTTCCCAGTGAAATTTTTCCAAAATACGTGTGGATGTGGGTTTCCAAAGGGAATTCCAGCAGGGAGTTGTCCTGTAAGTGCAGATTGGGAAAACGACCAGCATGGCAAAGAATTCCTGCTGTTTTCCACGGGAATTTCTGGCTCCTGCTGTTTGCCAGGTAGCTGCGCACCCCAAGAACGATTCTGTTAGATATTTGGAATAATAAAAATAACCCCACTGTTTTTGAACTGCGTCATGTTAGCATCATGATCCTCTGCTTGATGCTGGGACTTGGTAATTCGGCTTAAAACAGCTCCTGCGGGAAGCCAATCCCAGCGCCCATCCCAGCACACGCCGTGTGCCAGGGAATCCATGGGATGCATTTCCAAACCAGAGCCACCTTCTGCAGGAGAACTGGGCAACAGAGTCAGGGCTTAGCACCCAGCTGGTGTCAGAGCCTTCCAAAAGGGGGTTGTTTGCCCTGGGGAACAGCAGGAGCGTGGATGGGAGGTGTTGAAGATGAGGGGCCTCACATCTGGTCCCACCTCCCCTCAGGGCTGTGCCACGTCATTCCCACATCCAGCACGTCCTGCCACGGGATTTAGGGCCGAAGTGGGGTTTTTGGTGCAAGGAATGTTTGTTCCCTCTCTATAGATGCTCCGATTCCGTAGGTGTGGACGGAGCAGGAAGGGTGTGTGGGCCCACGGGTGCCCTCCGTGTCACCTCCGTGAAGGATTGAGGAAAACCCACCAAAATCTTGGCAGTCAAACCAAAGGTGATCCAGATGGGGGTGGTTGGGAGTTTGGGGTGCAAGAGGTGCCCTGGCTCTGCTTTGCAGGGTGGGGGGCAGTGAGGGGAGCCCTTCCAGGCATGCCAGGGTGTGGGTTTGGCTCGGGATCCCCTCCTGGAGCACCGGCACGGGGCCGATACGATCGGGATGCTGCGGTTCTCCTTTTCCTTGGTGGGACTGGCCAAGTCTGCTGGGATAAATCTACATCTGATTTGCATAATTGGCAGAAGGAGCCTGTTTACTGAATCCTGAGAAAACTGCCTGCCTTTTGTGAGCAGTGCAGTAAAATAGCCGAGGGCACAGCCGGAGCTCCCTCGGGATAGTGCAGGATATCCTTGGGATGCCATCCCGAGCCTGGACCCCTCAGGGAATCCTCCTGGCATTGTCCTGCTTCCAGAGGCCGAGCCTGGCTGCAAAACCCGGGGCATCAGAGAGCCCTGGAAGTGCAGGGAGTGGCTGGATGCAGATGGAAGTCATGGATGAGGGTTCTGGAGTTTGTCACTGCTGCGTTCCGTGTCTGGTGTGGGTTTTGGACTGAGACTCACCTGGGAAAGAGGTGCTGGAAGAGCGTGGATTGAGGAAGTAGAAGAGGAATATGCTGAGGTGGATTCCCATCTTTAAGATCTGTTGGATTTCAGGTGGGGTGGGGGCTGACTCAGCTCTTTGGACCGATAATGAGGCTGAAAGTTCTGTAGAACTGTCGGACTTCGGTAAGAACAAAAGCAAGCTCAGCAGTGATAAGTAAATCTCCCCTAGGACTGGGTGGAAAGCGTTGAACAGCAGTCCCTGGAAATCCTGGGATGTGGAAGAAGGAGCATCCTGGCTGTGAGCATGGAGCTCGTTATGTTTAATTGAACAGCACAGGGTGGGAAGGAGTTTTGGGTTTAATACCAGGCAGAATGATCCCTGTTTTTGGCTAAACAGAATCCTAGCAGGCCTTGATCAGTGCTGAGATGCCTGCATTATTCATAATTCCCTGGGATCCCTCCCTGTGCTGCCCTGTAGGGGTTGGATGCAGCCAGCTGTGTCCCTCCTGGGCAGCTGGAGATCCCAGGGATTTTTGTCCCTCGTGGAGAACAAAATGGCCATGGCAGAGCTGGTGTGTGGAAAGCTGCAACAGGAGAAATCCTGGGATGAAATAATGAAGTTTAAACGTATTTAAACAGGGAAATAGCACGGCTTGGATAATGACTGTGATTAATTAGAGCTCCTTAGGCAGCTTCCCGGGGTTCTGATGAGTGTTGGAGCCGGGAGAGGAAGGGACCCGGAGCGTGCAGTGTCCGTAAAACCCCGCTCCGCGTGTCAACTTTATTAATGGCTTTGCTGGGTTGTGTTGGATGTTTTGATGGAGACCACGAGGCCCTAATTGGTAAAACATGTTCAGTGAAAACAGCCCTCTGCCCTCGTGCTTGGCTCTCCGTAGAATCCGTGTTTGTCAGGGAAGATGGGAAGCGCCGGAACGCCGAGATCCCCGCGGGCCGCGCCCGGATTGCGCTGGCCTGAGGTTTGCTGGGTGGGTCCGTGAGGAGCTCGGGGCCAGCTGGACTCGGGGCTGGGATCCCAGCTGGCCCTGCTTCCTCAGCAAAGCCACAGGGCTGGGAGCTGCTGGGCTGGGAGAGCCCCACCGGGGTTTTCCCACACCTGCGCAGTCCTGCGGGGCACCAGCGACCCGGGCAGGGGCTGCAGCCTTGGCACATCCCTCACATCCCTCAGATCCCTCCTCTGTGCCTGCTCCTGCTCCCCTGGCACGCTCCCAGGTGTCTCCAGGCTGGAGCTTTTCCTGGTTTGGGTTTTTATAGCGTTTCTGGTGGCCCTCGTGGGATGGGTCAGGTTGGAGGGGACCCTGGTGGGATGATCTGGTCCAACCTCCCTGCTCGAGCAGGGTCATCCCAGAGCACATCCTCAGCCCCTGCCCCTTGGGATCCCATCCTCACTCCCTGCCCTTTGGGATCCCATCCTCACCCCCTGCCCCTTGGGATCCCATCCTCACCCCCTGCCCCTTGGGATCCCATCCTCACTCCCTGCCCTTTGGGATCCCATCCTCACTCCCTGCCCTTTGGGATCCCATCCTCACTCCCTGCCCTTTGGGATCCCATCCTCTCTCCCTGCCCCTTGGAATCCCATCCTCACTCTGGACTCCTCATCTCTGGCAGTGCCCAAGGCCAGGCTGGATGGTGCTTGGAGCACTCTGGGATGGTGGGAGGTGTCCCTGCCCATGGCAGGGGTGGCACTGGATGAGCTCCAAGTTCCCTTCCAACCCAGCTCATTCCAGGATTCCATGATCACTGGAAGTTCCCTTTGGGATCCTAGCATCACGGTGTCAGTGGTGATGCTGCTGCTGCTCTGTGCTGGAGAAGGGAAATCAAGGGCAGCTCTAGAGATTCAAATCAATTCCAGTGTTTTTGGGATTCCTTGTAAAAGCATTTTTTCTGGTGCTCCACTTGTCTCTATCCTTAGGGACACGAGTGCTCCTGCTCCTGCTTTTGGAGTGGTTTGCAGTTGGATTGTGTGGGGCCTTTTTAGCAGAAAGGTGTTTTTCCATGGAAGGGATCAGGGATAACACAGCTCCCAGTGCCACCTCAACCCCTGCTGGGTGGGAAACAGCATCTCGCTGATAGAAATCCTGCCACCCTGCAGAAACCACTGCATCAATCCCTCTCCTGGCTCCTGCATTCCTTAATTTGTGGGTATCCTCGTGGGATGGTCCCTTCCAGCCCAAATCCCTGATGTCCAGCCCTGTCCGCTCCTTCCTCGCCCTTCCTCCTTTTTTAAGGACTTGAGTGCGGTTCAGTTTTGGGTGGTTCTGTTTTTGTTCTGGCAGATGCTGTTGGACAAAGGCCTGTGTTTCTCAGGGTGGTGTGAACTCGATTCCACGAACTGATTCATCACCACCACGTCGGGGTGCAGGGCTGCGGGTGGCTTTGGGGGCGGATGCAGGGCCCAATTCCTAAACTCAGGAGGGATCTGAAGCAGTGTCTCTCGTGATGGATTTCCAGAGGTGATCTGAGCACTTCTTTCCTGGTAGGAATAATAACTTGGATACTCAGAGCACTTGGGAAAGGTTTATGAATGAGGGAGGTGTTTTCTCAGACAGAGGCACAAAGGGAGATGAAAAAATGCAGGGTTCAAATCCAGCTTGGACGGGGCTTGGAGCAACCTGGGATAGTGGAAGGTGTCCCTGCCCATGGCAGGGGGTGGAATGAGATGTTTGTAAGGTCCCTTCCCACACAAACCAGTCTGGAATTCCATGATCTTGTGATTGAAGAGCAGTGTTGTCTTGTCCTCCTCTTCCACAGGTGTCCAGCGTGACCTTTTGTGTGTCCTCCAGGATTTCTGTCTCGTTTTAGGGAATGCAGAGGAATTGAGATGGATGTGGTGTTGGAAGGTTTCACGCTGGTTTTATAATGCTCTCTTTTGGTTTCATTTTAAGCCAAGAGCCCAGAATTTTAGCTGGTGTGAATGGTGGGACTGAGCAGTAAAACTGCCCTCCTCAATTCCATGGGTTGCAGTTAATGGGAAGCACTGGCTGCGGGATCCCAACGTTCGCCTCCGAGTGTTTGTGTTCCTTTTCCTGACAGCCTGCCTGGTGGGAACAGTGATAGCCAGGAATTCCTCCTTGCCTGGCCTAAGGACACCCAGGATTAGCTGGAATGAGCAAAGGCCTTGAAACCAGTTCTGCTCTAGGTGTTTGTTTGCGGAGGATGGAGCTGTTCCTGTCCCGGTGTCGTGGAACCACTGGGTTGGAAAAGCTCTCCGAGCCCATGGAGTCCAACCATTCCCAGCACTGCCCAGGCCAGCACTGCCTGACATCCCCAAGTGCCACATCCACGGGGCTTTAAATCCTCCAGGGATGGTTCCAGGAAGGTGTGCCAGGGATGGACAGCCCTTTCCAGGAAGGAATTTCCCCAATATCCACGCCTGACGCCGTACCCTCTCCTCCTGTCCCTGTTCCCTGGCAGCAGAGCCCGACCCCCCCGGCTGCCCCCTCCTGTCAGGGAGTTGTGCAGAGCCACAAGGTCCCCCCTGAGCTCCTTTTCTCCAGGCTGAGCCCCTTTCCCAGCTCCCTCAGGAATTCTCCAGCCCCTTCCCAGCTCCGTTCCCTTCCCTGGCCACGCTCCAGCCCTGCTGTGGCATTGTCAGGGATTCCTGCTCCGTGCTGACCCTCTGGAGCCGTGTGTCCATCTGGGATGAGGCTGTTCCCATCTGCCTGGCCATGGGTGCTGCCCAGCCCACCTGCCCCGAGCCCACATGGAGCAGTTCCACCGCTCCTTGTTCTCTGTCCGGATTTTTCCTTTCATCCGTGCTTGTTTTCCTGTCTGTGTTTGGACACAGAAGCTGTTCCAACATCCCATTTCTGCTTTTAACCTCTTTAGGGAGGGTTTGCATTTCAGAGGGCTCTGCTTGGTTGGGTTTCAGCTCCTCCAAGGGAATCTTTAACAGCAAGTTTCCATCGGTGCTTTCTGTGAGGGGGAAAAAAAAAATGTTTGGAGTATTTTTGTTGTAATTAAGCTTGGCAAATCTTTATAAAAATAACGTTTTGGCCACAGTGAAACCTCCTGGTCTGTTAGCCCGGAGCAAGGAGCCTTCCCCTGGCCCTTGTCCAGGCGGGATGCTTGTTTTCCTTCCTGAAAGCTGGGAAGGAAGCTGGGATGCAGGTGAGGAGGCAAAGGGGGGTTTTGAAGTATCCAGCCTGGATCCTTGCTCCCCGGCACCTGCTGGAGGTGCAGGCTTGGGAACTGAGGAGCAAAAACCCCACGTTTTGCTCTAACTGTTGGATTTATTTGAGTTATTTTGCTGCCTTAAATAGCAAAGGTGGGGGGTTCTTTAGTCCCACATGCTCTGGGTTATATCCTGGATTGTATCCTGAATTCACAGAGTGCAGGGACACCGCTGCTGTCACGTTCCCTCATGGCGCTGCCCTGTGCATCAGCCCGGATTCCTGCTAAGCCCCCAGCACGTGCAGCAGTTTGTCTTTGATCCCTGCAAAATTCCCCTGCTTCCCATGAAATCCAGCCCTGCTGACAGGTTGGCATGGCATGGAGGAGAATTCCCGGGCGGGGGCAGAGCCGGGCTCCCGCTGCTCCCCGGAGCTGCTGTTCCTTTCAGGGCACCTAAATCCTGTTCCAAGGCTTGAGCCCAGCTCCCGACTGATGGCTGGGATGGGAAAACATTCCCGGTGGGACAGAGCTCCTGCCTCATGCCCAGGGATAGCTCCTCCTTCCCGGTGGGTGCCGGGACGGGAGCTCCGGGCATCAAGGCAGGAGTTCCTGAGCTACTCCTGCTGGATTCTGCCCTTCCAAGGAGCCTGATTAATGCAGGGGGTTAATTATGAGCCAGTCCTGTTTCAGTGACCCATTTCCCAGCTGGAACAGTCCCAGCCTCTCTCCTTGCTCCCCTCTGGATCCTCTGGAGACTGGCAGCTCTTGTGTGGATTTGCGTTCATCCCTGGGGATGTGTTTGGGGGGGCAGCTGAGGCTCCTCGGGGTTCAGGTGGCTTTGAGCCTGAGGTTTTGGGCTGAATTCCTGGAATTCTGTGTAGACTGGAAAGACAGAGAGTTCTGACCATCCCTGGGCAGGATGGGCCATGCTGCTGGGATTGGGCTGGATTGGGATGATCTTGGAGGTCTCTTCCAACCTAAATGATTCCATGATTTTATGGGGGTTGAGCTGCTGCCCTGTGCCCCCTTTCCTTGGTACACCCACATCCTCCTCAGCACATCCACACATCCCACTCAGCTCAGCTGGCAGCACGTGCTTTTCCTGGAGTCTGTTGTGTGAATCAGTTCCTGCCATCTCGCTCAAATTTAAGGGTTTGCTTCACCTTGAACTGTGGGGAGTTCCTGGAATAAATCCTTGTCCACCAAACCCACCTTGTACCTTAGAAATAGAAGAGAAATGCTGTTTAAATACAGAGTATCAGCTCAGATTCCCCAAACTGCTGCTGGAAGTCTGGGAAAAGGCCGTGTCCTGGTCTTGCCCTAATTCCACGATTGTTATTTGTGCCCAGTCGGTTTTGATGCCACGGAATTTCCAAGGGAAGCTCCGAGAAAGCCTGTGGAAACCAGGCTTTGTGCTTTGCTGTCACCTGTCCCTCCTGGGCTCTTCTGGAGCATCTGTCGAGGTGACATTTGAAATGAAAGTGTCGTGGGGCCATTCCCTGGATTGGTCTGGATTGAAGAGGGAGTTGCAGGTGTGCCTTTGTCTTTCATTATTCAAAAGGCTAAAATACAGCTGGAGAAACACGGCAGTAAATGGGATTATGGGAAAGGACTGAGCCCTTGGACTTTGCAAGCTGGCACAGACCTCAGTATCAAAGGAGACGGGAAGATGTGTTTATAAAGTTGGTGCTTTGTGTGAGGTTTGGGTTGTGGGGTTGGCTTTGGTTTGGTTTGGTTTGGTTTCCTCACCCTGTGCCAGCTCAGTGGGGGCACCTTTTTTGGTAGGAAAACCACCTGGATTGGGCATCCTGGGGGAAATGATGTCTCTAAATCAGGATTTTTTCCCTGCTGGCAACGGTGTGTGGCCCTAAGAGCAGCATGGCTGGGTGCTGTCACCCTGGGAGGGAGGTTTGGTTCTCCCACTGCTGCCCGTGGAGCCGGGAATCCCTTCCTGCAGAGGGAATTCATCCCAGCCCCTCGGCTCCGGCGGGGAACACTTGTCAGCCGTCCTGGAATACAGACATCACACGGCCAGGGCTCGTTTCCCACCCTCATTAGTGACAGCAAAGGACACTAATTAGCTGTGCTGTGCCCAGCGTGGCTCCGTGTGTGCTGTTTCCAGGAGCAGAGCCAGGCTCCCTCCCCGGGAACCGCCGGGATCTCCCGAGCTGCCGGGGCCGTGCTGCTGCTCCCGTTGGGTGTGTTCTCCCTGCTCTGGGGGTCCCACATCCCCCCTATCCTGATTTTTCCCTCAGCATTGGAGGTGCCTGGCTGCTGTAGGAATTTTCCTTTCCGCTTAAAACCATAGGTCACGGAATCTCCTGAGCTGGAAGGACCCACAGGATCATCGATCCAAGCCCTGGCCCTGCACAGACACCCCGACAATCCCACCCTGCACATCCCTGAGAGCGTTGTCCAAACATTCCCTGAGCTCTGGCAGCCTCGGGGCTGTGACATTCCCTGGAATCAGGGCCGTCCTCCAGCCTGGACACAGTGCAGGAGCTAAATTTTAAGGAGCTAAGTTTTGCCAACTCCCAGCCCGAATCTTCCAATTTGGTCCTTCCCTGTGGAGCTGTGTGGGTGTCCTGGGGGTGCTGCTGTCACCCAGTCCCTGATCAAAGGCAGGATTCCAGCCTGGAAGTGTGAAATCCTGTTTGTGGGGCCGTGCTGGGGCTGCTGTGCTCCCGAAGCCACGGCGAGTGCGGTGACAGAAGGCTGAGCATGTGCTCCAAAGGGGCATCATTAGGAGCAATTGGTTGCAGCCTTTGTGGTACTGGGATTTACAGACTTCCTGTAATCTCTGGTGCCTGTGGAGCTGGAGAAGACATTCCCAAAGGCAGCTGAGGAGTTGGAGCCCTCTGGGAGGCTGGGTCTGGCCGATACCCGCTGGCTCCAATGGGGGATGGGGGTGCTGGTGGCACCCTGGGGTTGGGGCCTCCCCTCGGGGGCTCTGTGTGGTGCTGGAACACCATCCAGGAGCTCCATTGCCATGAGAGATACTTGGATTTGTTCTGGAGCAAATTCTGTGCCACCACTGCCCCTGGACTGTGGGATGCTGGTGTCACTGCTCCGTGTTGGTGGCAGCTGTGGCTGCAGCCAGATCCACAGCTCTGCTTTGGTGTGGGGCTCTCTTTGTGTCTCTGTTCCCCCGAAAATGAACCCACAAGTTCATGGGCTGGCCATCCCTGAGAGGTTCCCACACAGCTGGAAGGGCAGGTGAGGCTGGGAGGAGAGGATTCCCAAAGGTCTCCGGCTTCACACCACGTCACGTTGTGTGGGACCCACAACTTGGGTCTCGTGGGAATGCTTCCAGCCCGGTTTCCAGACACCCTCACTCGCTTCTAGAGGTGCAGGAGTCACGGGCTGGTGTTGTGTGGAAGCCCTGGAGCCGAGGCACGATCCCGAGGGAAGCCCAGCAGCTCCAGGAACACACGGCTCCAGGCAGGGATCGTCTCCGCCGTGGGCTGGGAGCTGCTGCTGGCAGCGGGAGCTGTGCCGAGGCTTGGAGAGGGAGCTGATCCCTCTGCTTCCCAATCCACTGCATCCCCGAGCGTGGCTGAGCTCACACACGTGGATTTGGCCGGGCTTTGGCATTCCTCCCTCAGCCACGGAAGTAGGGACCTGCTGATAGCATCTTGGAGTTCTTGCAGATAAGGATAATGAAGTGCGAGGCTGATGAGGAAGGACCATTGCTGGGAAGAATATTCTTCCTTTGCCAACTGCAGCTAAAGGTAAAAGCTGTTTGTGACCCGGAGCACAGAACTTCCTCGGCTCTGCCTGTCCTGTGCTGTGGGGGTGGTGCTGCTTCTGCCACCGGCAGCAGATCCCGTGGGATTTCCTGGGATCCCTGACAGGCTGAGGTGTTCCCAGCAGGTTGCTCAGGGCTGGATCCCCTCTGCCCTCCGAGGATGGGGCTGCCTGTGCCAGACTTGGATCATACTTAGTGGATAAAAGGATTTTTTGGTTTGTTTTTGTACTGTTTCAAGTGGAATTTGAGGTATTCCAGCCCGGCCTGGTGCTTGTCCCGCCGCCAGGCTGGGGGCTGGCTGTTCCCGGTGCCGGTGTGGGATTGATCCCGCTGCTCATCCCGGTCATGTGCCGGCCAGGGCTCGTTTTCATTCCGTGCCATGCTCTGCTTGGGAGCTCTTTAACCTAATTCCCATTCCCAGCTCCCGGCGTGGGAAGCCAGGCAGAGCCAGAGCTGCTTTTACAAAGCTCCCTTCCCGTCAGCACTTCCAAAGCCAGACGGGAAAACGCCGGAGTTTGGCTCTCATGTGACGCCCTGGCACACAGGTGCCACAAGCCACAGACACCCGCCCCCAGGTGAAGGATTTGGGGACTAAAATATTCCCAGGATTATATATAAATTATATAAATATAATATAATATAA
>VXAD01010623.1:0-46929 GCA_013399195.1 Dicrurus megarhynchus
CCATCCCATCCCATCCCATCCTCTGCGTTCCCCTTGTGCCCCTGGTTCCTCCCATCCCTGGCTGGTGCTGGGGTGGCTCGGGGGGTCCAGGAGCTGACCTGCTACAAAAAAGGGCACTGACCGCTCTCTCCTGTGTCACCAGCAGGGACAGCACACAGCAGCACAGCCCTTCTTCTATGGACTCATAAAACCCCAAAATGGTTTGGGTTGCACGGATCTTAAAATCCATCCAGTGCCACCCCTGCCATGGGCAGGGACACTTCCACTGTCCCAGGCTGCTCCGAGCCCAAATGTCCAGCCTGGCCTTGGGCACTGCCAGGGATCCAGGGGCAGCCACAGCTGCTCTGGGCACCCTGTGCCAGGGCCTCCCCACCCTCCCAGGGAAGGATTTTTCCCACTTTAACTTTTGAGCATAAGAAATGTGCCTCAGGACAGGCAGCTCAACTGAGCAGAAACACCTTAATGAGAGAATTAATCCTGGGCTTTGGAAGCAAAACCAGAGAACTGCGTGCACATAAAGCAGTTTCTCCTTTCTGCCCCTCGCTGTAATGGGAAAAGTAAAGTATTCAAGAAATAATTTCCCAGCTTGGCTGAGCGTTAAGGAACAGCACTTTCTGTGTAACAAATACGCGGTGCTGTCGATTTGTAACGGAACAGGAGGTGGCTGAGGCACTTAGATGAGAGGAGCTGGGCCAGCAGCCAAAATTTGGGTTCTGCTGGTTGTGTTCCCAACCAGGAGCAACAGGAATTAATTCCTGACTTGGTGTATGTGAGGACAGAAAAGCAAAACACAGCAGCATGTGCAGGAGCTGGGGGCTGGCTGCAGATTCACCCGTCTTTCTTCGATTGTTTTTCTTTATCTGGTCTGTCTAGAGCTGAAAATTCGTAGGAATCTTGAATCACAGAGGTCTTTGGAAGTGGAGGGAGATGGATTTGCAGCCTGAGAAGGAAGACCCCGCTCCTTCAGTGCCTTTTCAAGTGTCCCCTTCAGCAGGAGCTGCTTCAATCACACATGGAACAGCAGAAGCACAGGGAAAAACCTAAATGCCCAAATATTTTGTGCCTCTAGTGGTTATCCCTCATTATTTGTAAGACTTTAGGGTATTTTTCTTTATCTCCCCAAGTTTCTATCCAAAACTACCAGTGACAAGCACTCTCAAGAGCATCTGCAGGGCTGAGGTGGAGGGAGCAGGTGAAATGCAGGGGATGGAGCTGCAGCAGGGGCAGTGAATGTTGCCTTGTGTGACCTACAGCTCTGAGCCACCACAAAAACTTCCCTCACAGCCAGTTCCAAGTCAAAAGTTGGGAAGATGTGAGGAAGTTCAAGTCTCCTTGTCCAGGGAGTTTGAAGGCAGCTCATAAAGGCCTCTGACCCCAATAAAATGGGTCCTTAAACGTCTGAGAAGTCTCACAGTGACAAATAGCAAGGCAGGAGGGGCAATAAAAAAAAGCCAGTCAGATAGAACCTCCCTGAAGGAGCAAGAAATCCTCATTTTAAGTGAAAATAGATTTTCAACTCTGGCTAAGTTATATTGGGGTGAAATAATGCATATTTGAAAGTTGCCATTTCTCAACCTGCTCCATTACTTCCTTAAGATTCACTTATTCCTTATTCCTCCCTGGCACCAAGAGACATTTAATGAAGTTCTGGGGATTCAGATGACTTTCTCCAAATAGCCAGGTTCTGCTGAATGATCAAAAATGGAAGGGTTTGTAACTGGGACCCTGCTCTGGAAATATTTCAGCCCAGAAATAGTCCTGCTGCCCTTCAGCCTGTGCTCTCCTACACACAGTTCTCCTGGATTTATCTTGGGAATGTGGGGGATCAGTGGGGCTGGTTGGAAGGGATGTGGAATTTTTGTAGCCCAGTGCATAAATAAGAAAATGGGAAAATCCCATTTAGTAATTCTTTCCACAGTCCTGCATCGCTGTTCAAGAGTAGCTCTTCTCACAGGAGATATTTTGACAGTACTTTGCTCAATTATTTAATCACATTAATAGCTGTGTGTTTAAAGCATAAATAGTGTCATTTCCCCCTCAAACTGTATTTTGGTGTGTTTAAATCTTCAGAAGTTCCAAAAGAACTCGGTGTAAAGGTGGGACTCTCTTGGATTTTTCCTCAGTGCCAGAATTGCAGAGGCTGCAATTCTCTGCTTTCTCACTGTTCCCACGTAACTCCTTAACCCCCCTCTGTCTCCTGACTGCCTCAAGATTTAGTTTTAAAATAGGCCTGGGATTGTTCTTTCATTTAAATCTTTAGGGCTCTTTCAAGAGGGTGTTGAAGATTCAAAGTTGCTATAAATACTTGCTTCAGGAATCACCTACACTGGTTTTAGGGTTCTCATAAAAACCAAACTTTTCACTGAAACATTTGAAAATGATAACACTTTTTTGGGGTTTTTTTTTGGTGGAAAACTGTTTCTTGGCCATCTTTTAAATGAAAATCATTTGCAAGAACACCAAGATCATTTAATCACTTTTAAATCTTGGCCTGATACATGAATCTGCGTCAGAATTTTGGCTAAAAGGACTATTTGGTGTACTCAGAGCTCTCCCTTTCTCCAGCAAACTGAGATTATTTTGATAAATATCCTTCCCTGTGAGGTTGGATTCTGAATATGAAGACAGGCAGAGGAGGATTTCCACATTTAAGTAGAAATGAGACAAATTATGGATAATTTTGCCCTTTTTTTGTCAAAATGGGCTTTGTTTCCTCTCCCCATCAAACAAATATTTCACATAGTTACACTTGGCATGAGGAAAACGTGGCTGAAAGGATTTAATTTATCTTGAAAACAAGATCCAGTGGGTCACCCTGACAGCAAAGCCAGCCAGGGAGGAATGTTTGATATAAAAATTTACGGAACATGAAATGGGCTTTAATAACAACTCTGTAAAGTCTTGGAAAAATCAGTCTCAGTGGAGGGGCAGAGCCCTGTTTTTATGGGGCTTCAAGAGGTGGCCAGGCCATAAAAGTGTTGTGTGTGAGGGAAGAGTTAAAAATGGAACTGAGCGTGGTTCATAAATCCCCGAGGACCCAAAAGCTCCGCGCTGGGTACGAATTCCTGCTGGGAAAGGTTTCCCTGGGAGATTTCCACTGGAAAGGCTGGCAGTAAATAAACTCTGGCACCTGCACATCTCTGGTGTGTTTTGGGCCTGAGGTGGGATTTACCCCTGAGCTGAAGTTATCCATCACTTGATCCCTAAGGCTGCGTTTCCCAGGAATTCTCCACCTCTCTTTTGTGATTCCATGAGTCTGTGAGCTCAGATTTAGATTTAGGTGGAGTGGCAATACCTCTTTTTTTTTTTTTTNTGGGAAAGGTTTCCCTGGGAGATTTCCACTGGAAAGGCTGGCAGTAAATAAACTCTGGCACCTGCACATCTCTGGTGTGTTTTGGGCCTGAGGTGGGATTTACCCCTGAGCTGAAGTTATCCATCACTTGATCCCTAAGGCTGCGTTTCCCAGGAATTCTCCACCTCTCTTTTGTGATTCCATGAGTCTGTGAGCTCAGATTTAGATTTAGGTGGAGTGGCAATACCTCTTTTTTTTTTTTTTTCCAGGAGTGAAAATGTCCTCGTTTCAGATGGGGATGAGGAGATGGGATGAAAGCCTTTTAAAATTCTGAAAGGAATCACTCTTTTTAGGCCAGTCTGTTATTAATCATAAAGATGGATAAGTACAAAAGGAGATATTTTTACATCTACACTAAAATTCTGAAAATTCCACAGTGACAAATGGCTCTTAATAAGAGGAGGATATAAAGGGGGAGAAAGCAAAGAGAAGTGTTAAAAATGAGACCTCGTGGCAGCTCTGAGGGGGCCGAGGCAGAACAAAGATTAAAACTCCAGAATTCCAGCTCTTATTAGTTAATTTACAGAATAACTGCATCATATTGAACAAAAAATCCACTTTTTAGGTGTGTGGAGAGAAACAACTCCTCTCTGGGAGTGCTTGATTCCACTGAAAATGAATCTGCACAACAGAAAGCTCTGTTTTGCAAAGTGCAAAACAGTTTCCAGAAGACAGCAATAAAACCTGAGAAACTTCACTCAAAGCACTATTTTATGGGAATACTGCTCAAGCTGACGAGGAAAAATTTCACCACAGAAGAAATACCCATTATTTCACTGAAAAGAAATTCCCGTTTCTTACGGGAGAGAGAAATTCCTGTTCCTTTCTCTGGACCAGAGTCCCAGAAAAACTAGGACATGTGTAAAGGAAATACCTAAATAAAGAGAATTCATAGCCAGGGAAAGGTCTGAACCTCTGTCCAAATAATATGACTAAAGCAGCAGCAGCACTGATGATGTTGGCAGGGCAGAAATGCAGAAGATTTGCTTCCTACTAGAGAACACATCAAGATTAAGAAAAATCTGCCTCAAATTCTCACTCTCAGTTAATCAATTTTGTCACTCAGAAATAAACTAGAAGGTGGATCTGCTTTTCTGAGAGGCGTTGCTGCCAAGTATGGCCAGAGCTGACTGAAAAAAGCTGCAGGTTCCAAATTCGTGGGGCCTGGAGATCGATCAATGTAAAATAGTTTAGCAAAAGATGTATTTCTGTGTATTTTAGCCTCCCCCATGGGCTCATTCCTCAGTGGGAGAGAAACTTCTGGCAACCTTTCCATTCTTATACATCACTGACACCCCATTTTCCCTGCAGAGCTCTGTGGAATTTTCTTCTTCCTCAGAGTTATAAAGCACCAGGGATCGAAATGGAATTTTAAAAGCGTGGGGATACAGGAAAATTCAGTTTAAATAGAATTAGTAATGGTTTCACTTTGATGACAATGACAAAGACGTTTGGGAAGTAAGTTTTGGATGTGATGTGGCCACTTTGGCCCTCAGCAGGGAGGCTGAGGGGCCTAAAAAATCACTGAGCTCATCCTCTCATCCTGAATATTTTCCTAAAAAGGCCAAATTTTCATTCCCTGCCTTCCCTCCTAAAACCCAGCTCCCCGGACCTCACCCCACGCTGATTTATCTTCCAGAGGCATCCCCTGCACAGCCCAGGTGGATCCTCAGCTCTTGCCCCGTGGTTGTTGACATTATGGGAGAGGGAACTGAGCACACCCCAGTGATCCTTCTGAAGCTCCCATCCCTGCTGGAATGTTCTTTTGCACATTCCAGGCCTGGTGCACGATTCCCTGTGGTTTCAGCAGGAGCTGGAGGGAGGTTTTGTGCTGCAGTGGTTCAGAATTTCCTGCTGCTCTCTGATGAGCCCTTTCGGTCTTTGTTGCAGCTGGGCTGAGTTTTGTGGGGGCTTTGGGATTCCCTCAGTGCTGGGGATGGAACGAGCTGAATCTTCCTGGAGCAGGGATGAAGCATTTCTGGAGCGTGTTTATTCCCACCCTGCACAAGTTCCAACCTGAATGAGGAGAGGAGAGGAGAGGAGAGGAGAGGGAACAAGAGGCAACGGCAGTGCCAGGGAGTGCAATATCCCTGAGCAATGGAAAATAAATCCCTGACTCCCATCCTGTGCCCCTTCACCGTGCTGCCACTTTTAGCAGGGTATTCTGAAGGATTTTTCTGCAGATTTATGACGGGAGGAACAGTCTCAGAGTAGTTCTTTGAATGAATAATCTGGCTGAGAATCACAAAATACAATCCCAGACTGGTTTGGGTTGAAGGGACCTTCCAGCTCATCCCCTGCCAGGGGCACGGACAACTTCCATAGCCCAGGTTGTTCCCGCCTGGCCTCGAACACTTCCAAATGTACTTTGTTTTTCTTTCAAAGTCCTGTTAATAAATTCTTCCACAGCATTTGACAGAGTGTGTACCTTGTTATGGCCACAATTTGCTGTACAGGTGNTGGCTTATATTTAGATTTAGGTGGAGGTGGCATTCCCTTTTTTTTTTTTTTTCCAGGAGTGAAAATGTCCTCGTTTCAGATGGGATGAGGAGATGGGATGAAAGCCTTTTATAATTCTGAAAGGAATCACTCTTTTTAGGCCAGTCTGTTATTAATCATAAAGATGGATAAGTACAAAAGGAGATATTTTTACATCTACACTAAAATTCTGAAAATTCCACAGTGACAAATGGCTCTTAATAAGAGGAGGATATAAAGGGGGAGAAAGCAAAGAGAAGTGTTAAAAATGAGACCTCGTGGCAGCTCTGAGGGGGCCGAGGCAGAACAAAGATTAAAACTCCAGAATTCCAGCTCTTATTAGTTAATTTACAGAATAACTGCATCATATTGAACAAAAAATCCACTTTTTAGGTGTGTGGAGAGAAACAACTCCTCTCTGGGAGTGCTTGATTCCACTGAAAATGAATCTGCACAACAGAAAGCTCTGTTTTGCAAAGTGCAAAACAGTTTCCAGAAGACAGCAATAAAACCTGAGAAACTTCACTCAAAGCACTATTTTATGGGAATACTGCTCAAGCTGACGAGGAAAAATTTCACCACAGAAGAAATACCCATTATTTCACTGAAAAGAAATTCCCGTTTCTTACGGGAGAGAGAAATTCCTGTTCCTTTCTCTGGACCAGAGTCCCAGAAAAACTAGGACATGTGTAAAGGAAATACCTAAATAAAGAGAATTCATAGCCAGGGAAAGGTCTGAACCTCTGTCCAAATAATATGACTAAAGCAGCAGCAGCACTGATGATGTTGGCAGGGCAGAAATGCAGAAGATTTGCTTCCTACTAGAGAACACATCAAGATTAAGAAAAATCTGCCTCAAATTCTCACTCTCAGTTAATCAATTTTGTCACTCAGAAATAAACTAGAAGGTGGATCTGCTTTTCTGAGAGGCGTTGCTGCCAAGTATGGCCAGAGCTGACTGAAAAAAGCTGCAGGTTCCAAATTCGTGGGGCCTGGAGATCGATCAATGTAAAATAGTTTAGCAAAAGATGTATTTCTGTGTATTTTAGCCTCCCCCATGGGCTCATTCCTCAGTGGGAGAGAAACTTCTGGCAACCTTTCCATTCTTATACATCACTGACACCCCATTTTCCCTGCAGAGCTCTGTGGAATTTTCTTCTTCCTCAGAGTTATAAAGCACCAGGGATCGAAATGGAATTTTAAAAGCGTGGGGATACAGGAAAATTCAGTTTAAATAGAATTAGTAATGGTTTCACTTTGATGACAATGACAAAGACGTTTGGGAAGTAAGTTTTGGATGTGATGTGGCCACTTTGGCCCTCAGCAGGGAGGCTGAGGGGCCTAAAAAATCACTGAGCTCATCCTCTCATCCTGAATATTTTCCTAAAAAGGCCAAATTTTCATTCCCTGCCTTCCCTCCTAAAACCCAGCTCCCCGGACCTCACCCCACGCTGATTTATCTTCCAGAGGCATCCCCTGCACAGCCCAGGTGGATCCTCAGCTCTTGCCCCGTGGTTGTTGACATTATGGGAGAGGGAACTGAGCACACCCCAGTGATCCTTCTGAAGCTCCCATCCCTGCTGGAATGTTCTTTTGCACATTCCAGGCCTGGTGCACGATTCCCTGTGGTTTCAGCAGGAGCTGGAGGGAGGTTTTGTGCTGCAGTGGTTCAGAATTTCCTGCTGCTCTCTGATGAGCCCTTTCGGTCTTTGTTGCAGCTGGGCTGAGTTTTGTGGGGGCTTTGGGATTCCCTCAGTGCTGGGGATGGAACGAGCTGAATCTTCCTGGAGCAGGGATGAAGCATTTCTGGAGCGTGTTTATTCCCACCCTGCACAAGTTCCAACCTGAATGAGGAGAGGAGAGGAGAGGAGAGGAGAGGAGAGGGAACAAGAGGCAACGGCAGTGCCAGGGAGTGCAATATCCCTGAGCAATGGAAAATAAATCCCTGACTCCCATCCTGTGCCCCTTCACCGTGCTGCCACTTTTAGCAGGGTATTCTGAAGGATTTTTCTGCAGATTTATGACGGGAGGAACAGTCTCAGAGTAGTTCTTTGAATGAATAATCTGGCTGAGAATCACAAAATACAATCCCAGACTGGTTTGGGTTGAAGGGACCTTCCAGCTCATCCCCTGCCAGGGGCACGGACAACTTCCATAGCCCAGGTTGTTCCCGCCTGGCCTCGAACACTTCCAAATGTACTTTGTTTTTCTTTCAAAGTCCTGTTAATAAATTCTTCCACAGCATTTGACAGAGTGTGTACCTTGTTATGGCCACAATTTGCTGTACAGGTGTGAAACTGTCATAAAAATGCTGCTATTTATTTACTAGAAGCAAATAAAATGTCTTTCTTACTGCTTCAGTCAGTTCTTGTACATGTGTGCTGAAGATCTGTGAGATAGCAAGGGTGGTATCAGCCCTGATTTAAAGCAAAAATACAGAACGATCCTGGAAATCAGAGAACAGCCGCACCTTGGTCTTAAGAATTCCCAGTTTAACCAGTCCCAGCCCTGCTGGTCACTCATAGCTTTGTATCTGCACCGTTCTAGATTTTAACCTGTTTTAGGCAGCTTTTCCTTCCCAGGGAATTTGTTTTGCCCCTGAAACAGCAGCAGTTCTGAGGTGAGCGATGGCTGGCACGGGAGAAGCACCGATGGGGATAAATCTTGGTGCCAGCTCGGAGAAAGCAGAGGGACAAAGCAGAGCCCGGCTGTGCTTCCCTGAGCCCTTCCATCCCAAACAGCCCATCCTCAGCTCGGGAAGGGAGCTGGAATCCTGCCCGGTGCTGGAAGCAGGCGCAGGGGAGCTCTGGGGTTTCGCAGCTGCCATAATTCACTGGGCAGCTTTTATGGCACACGCAGTTTGTGGCACGCTCAGTGACACGGCCTCGCCTTGCCTCGAGCTGGAATAGGCTGGGCCCGATCCTCTGCGCCAGCTCCTTGCACATTCCATGCACATTCCTTGTGCAGATCCCGGCTCCGTGCTCTTCGCTTCCTTAATTACCTGTCCTGGTGCAGGACGAAGGAAGCTCCTGGACTGGTCTGGCCGGGTGTGGGAAGCTGTGGGAGATGAGGTGACTCTTGCAGGCAACAAAGTCCTAATTAAACTGGGGGATTTGCATTACAAACAGCAGCGAGTCAGCCCCATCAGCCGGGCCCAGATAAATCCCTTCTCGACTCCCATCCCTTACCCAGTTTCTGCGGGGTGTCCTGCAGCCCCATCCCAGGTGGGAATCCCTCCAGACAAACCTGGAATGCTCTCTGGAGCCGGGCGTTTCACCTCACCGGGACATCCTTTCCAAGAACTGGGCAGGTTTTCCTCTTCCCAAGGACGGGGGTGGATGTTCTGTGGGTTCCTTGTCCTCCCACTCCTCAGCAGGACCAGGAACAGGGCAGGGAGAGGCTGCTGGGCCAAGCAGAGCCACGTTTATTGCCTCTGTCCTCATCACTTTCGCTTCCATAATTTTCCAGCATTCACATTTGAACCATTTTAATTTTGACTTCTTGCAGTCTATAGGTGTGAGGCAGAGACATTCCCGGCATTTTCACCTCAGTTTTCTATGGAAACAAAGCTGCTTTTCTTTCATTACCTCTCTCTCTCTCTCTGTACATCCCACACTTTTCATCCCCTTGACCAATTTCAGGGAAGTTGGGGAAAGAAATGCTGATCCCAAGGGTGTAAATTTTGTTCAGAAGAGATGACCAGGAGGAGAAAAGCAGCTTTATTACATAATCCTTGCTGGACAGCAGAGAAGCCCCACGAAACACAAGCACTCTGCCCCTTATGAGACATCAGAGAATCCCATTATAAGGCATGAAATAATAGGGGGAAAAATCATTATTTCGACATACGGAGCTCATCTGTTAAATTCTGCATAAACCCGGAGTTGCTGCTTTTCCATATAAAAATCTTCACACTAAAAAGGGGAGGTTGGTGATTGCCTTTGTAATTTGAATATTTCTGCTTTGTTTTGTTAATTTTCCCTTGCTAAGAACAATTGCTGTGCCACGGTGTCACTTTTAAATGGTTGGGTTTGAATTTGCTTAGCAGCAAAGCCCAGGGAGAAGCAGTAAAAGGAGATTTTGAAATCCAGTTGTGTAGGGAACACGATCAAGACACCTGAAACGAGGGACAAAGTGCTGCTGGGAGAGTCTCATTCCTGCTCTTCAGGGTAAGATCTTCACAAAAAATTGCTTTTTTAATGTATTTCCAGTCATCCATCAAAGGTAGAACCTGTTTTTTTTCTGTTTTTTTCTTGTCCTTTATTGCTTTTTAAAATATTTGAATATTTTTTAGATTATTTTTTCACTGTGTGCGAAAAAACAGGATCGTAGAGCACGTAAGATAAAATTGCTTTAAAAGGTAGGGATTTCAGGCAAATCCTGAATTCTGAGTGAAGCTGTCCACACCTCATTATGCACTGTGAAAGTTATTAATGATTCCTTATCTCCCCGTGGGATATGGGCCAGGAAAAGCAGCAGGAGCAGCTCAGGAGGCAGGAGCAGAGGATGCCTGGGGGTTTTTCACTCCACCATCCAAGCCCTGCTTGGGAATGGATCCTGCTCATCCCACCCTCACCATGGCTCTGTCCCAATGGATCTCAGCCGTCAGGTAAAACTTCGGGAACGCTGTTGGAGCTAAACAAACCCATGCAAGTCTCACTGCTTGGTTTCAGCTGAGGGAATTTGTCGTTAAAAGTGGACAATTACTGAAAAGAGTGAAAATTTCTGTGTGGTTTTGTACTTGGGAGCGATGGAAGAACCACCTGAGTTGTCCTGGCTTTTCTGCAGGTGGTTTTGGAGAGGATTCAGGCAGCGTGGAGGTGCCAGCCCTGCCTTCAGCTGCCCTGGGGTTTGGTGCTGAAGGATTCAGAAGAGGCTGCTCCACCTGGCAGGGACGCTGAGGAACCTGCAGTAGGGATATTGTCCCGCCAGGAGCATGGGCACTGTGGGGATCAAACACTGAATACACTGATTTTCACCTAAAAACACCTGGTGCCACCCCAGCCTCCCAGACTCCACTGAAATCTGTGGCTGGGAAAGCCTGGTTGGGAGCAGGAACTCCTGAGGATCCTCTCTCTGAAGGACAAAGGTTGCACATGGAGCATTCTGGCTGCTGCCGCCTGGGCCAGTCCTTCAACATTTCTGGATTTTCTAGGGAACGGGGACAGTTTTTAAAGAGAAAACTTGATTTTGTTGAAAAGCACGAGGGGGAAAACCAAAAGGGTGAGGGAGTAGGGCAGGGTTTGCTCCCAGGTGAGCTCAGGCTGTGTTTGGCAAGGAAGGGAGGAAAGGTGAGGCTCAGACATCACTTGTGGCACATCATCCCCAAACGAAGCTGATTCATATTTGGAAATGATTTGGCTGCAGGCAGATAGTTTAGAACACCATCTATTATGCAGATTCCTACCTAATTTTCTTGCCCAATTAGATCATTAAAACGCCTCGAGCAGTTGCGGCCTGCTCTTATTTTCCAGCTTTTCTGAGGAAAAATCCCCCTTTTTTCCTCACACAAACCTTGTCCCCACATTCCCTCCAGCCTGGGGTTTCTGGATGAGATCCGGGAGATGCAGAGATTGGGAGCTGTTTGAAAATGATTCCAATCAGAGGTTGCAAAAGGAGGAGGTGGCTTCACTGCAGACTTTCCTGGGCCGCATTTTTGTGGCTGCCTGACTCTTGACACCATAATTCTGCAGGGACATTAAACTGCCCCTAGCAGGAGCTAAAAGCCCCACGGGGGCAGAGGTGTTTTGGGAGGTTTGGAATTAGGAAAGGCACTAATTGTAAATATTTTTTGCCCGGTGTGTTCCTCCCTGCCGCAGTCCTCGAGCTTGGGCTCAGCTCCAAGAACCAGGTGCCGATGTCCCGAGCGTGGTGCCAGACAGAGCTGGCCCTGCTGCATAAATCAGAGTCCTGTGGCCAGAGGAGATTTCAGCAGTCGAGGAGGAGGGCGGGGAGTGGAGGCCACGCTCTGTAATTGAGGATCAAAGCTCCTGGTTTCTGCCTCTCCGTCCACACAGGAGCTGCTCCCTGCCACGGGCAGCAGAGCTCTGCAGCATCCCCTTCCCGGCAGGTGAGTTCTGCTTCGTACCAGCCCCATTTTTCACAGGAAAAGTCTTTCCTCAAAGTCTCCTGGTGCTGCCTTGGATGGGAAGAGGCTCAGGTGTCGCCTGATTTAATACAAACTGCATGTGATGGGCAGAAACGGGATATTAAAAAGGATATTGCTGAAAGTAATTAGGAATATTTCTAAGGACAGAAGCATTTGTTTAGCTCACCTGTCAGGAAGAAAAGAGGTGGGGAAGCTGTGGAAGCAAAATGTGTCTAAAAACTTTGGGAAGTGGCTTTTTTAGGATAAAATCCCACTCTGTTTGGAGCTATGGAGTTAATTGTATGTAATTTCTGAGGGATAAATGTCTTTCCGCAGATCTTGACACCACCAGGAATTCTTTACTTCCCAATTAAAAAGTGGGGAAATCAGAGTTTTTGGTCTGTTTCCTCTTATTTACCAAAGGACAGGAAGTGCCAATAAGCGAAATAGTCCTGTTTTCCCTCTTCCTCTGCAGTTCTGTGTCCTGCTGATGACACAATGTAACACTCAGTAACTACTAGCATTGATTTATTCTTTAAAATAAATCTGTGTTTATTACTGATCATTTTATATTTATACAGTGTATATTATATATTATATATTATGTATTTTATTTTATATTTTATATTTTATATTTTATATTTTATATAGTATATACTATATAGAATATATGATATTGTATATATAATATATAGTATATAGAATATATTATTATTATTATTATTATTATTATTATTATTATTATTATTTATAGTTCATTCTGCCAACAGATCAATTCAATCCCTGCTGCAGAAAAAAAGCTGGATAATCTGGATATAGTTTCCTTTTGTTGGAATTCTGTATGGGTGGTGTTCTCCATGCTCTCAGTTTGCACCTGGGACTTCCAGCAGCAACTGGAGCACGAGACATAAAATCCAGAGTGCAGTGGTAGAAATCAGCCTTGTAGCAAATTCTGTGTCAAAATCCACAGGTGGGGAAGGAGAGAGGGTTTAAAGTGATTTTTGATTAAGCTGCTCCAACAGAGTCTTGGGTAACCCAGTGCAAGGTGAAATTCTGGCACAGTTTGGCCCGGGGAATGGAATTGCCACAACTCTTGGATGAAAAAAGATCTCATGGAGCCTCCTTGGCAAGCGATGGTGCAATGTGAGGCTCCCATTTGCACGCCTGCCCATCCTTTGTCCCACAGGGAGCTTCGGGAAGCGGGGATGGATGTGAAGAGGAGCACTCCGAGCTACCTGTACTGGCTCTTCTGCCAGTTCGAGCTGATCACCTGCAGTTACCTGATGGAGCCCTGGGAGAAGGTGCTCTTCTACTCCTTCAACCTGGCCATGGCGGGGCTGCTGCTCTACACTGCCTACGTCTGCGTGGCTTTCCACCTCAGCTCGGCCTTCCAGCTCCTCTGGAGCTTCCTGGGAAACCCACGGGAAAATGCTCTTTCTGTGGTGAAGTAAAACCATCATCAGCCTCTGGGGTCAAAGAAGTTTTCCTGAACATCCCATTTTTGTCCAGGAGCAGGTACAAACTCTGCTTTCTTCTCTCTTCGTGTTCTGCTCTAACAGCGAATTATTTTGCCAAAACAGCTCCAATCAATCCCTGTTTTTACTGTTTGCTTCTTCGAGAGCTTTCAATTTTAATGACCCACTGGAATTACAGAGCTGGGATTGGGACAGGAACAACCCCCCTGAAGATTTTGTTATTCTGGGGAAAGGAACAACCCCCCTGAAGATTTTGTTATTCCGGGGAAAGCTGCTTGGACATGGAGAGTTTTCACCTGGAGAAACGATACAGCGTGGATTTGTTCCTGTCTGCAGAAGAGATGTGCACACAAAAATCCTGGACGAGTGGAAGCTGCTTCCCTGAGCTTGCTGTGTGCTTATGGAATGATTTCAGTATTTACTCAGCCTCCTTGATTGTTTTGTACAATGAATTACTTGACTGGTTTGTTATCATGATGCAAATAATGCCGTTGATTCATTAAAAATGTGAGGACGTGCTGCTATGAAAATTCATGATGAAATTCTCAGATTCTTGGGCTTTATAAAAACAGATCATTTTTGGTTTGCTTTTAGAAGACGTGTATCATGTAGAGAACATGAAACCACAGATTCCCTTGTGGCAGGGTTTCAGCTGAAAATAAAACCCCCATAAAATTAAAAAAATACAATGTCTCCTTTTTTCCTAACCCTTTATTCCCTACTTTTCACCTTTTACACTCTCCCTGTTGAGCAGTGTCTGAAACATGAACCCCTGAGACTGTAAATAACATGCTGGCTTTGGCTGGAATTTGTTCCAAATTCCACGTCTTTTTAGCCTTAAAAACCCAAGATTCCTGTGCTGCCAGCTTCCTACAGTGGACAGGAGCTGCACTGGGATGAGCTTGGGAATGAGAATTGGGGTTTGGAATCCTCAGGAGATGAAGGGAGTAGAGCAGGGTGCACAGGGTGACACAAATCCACATTTCCCCAACCACACTGAGGTGAGTTTTGGGACTTTTTCCAAGCTCCTGGAATGCCCTCTCCTTCCAGAGAGTGGGATGTTGTTGTAGGTGGCAATCCAGTGATTTGGGGAGTGAGGCTTGGTCACAGGAGGCAACAAGACAAAGTGAAGACATTCATGATGTCATTTGTCACCTCAGCACGAGATTCAGCTGCTTTCCCAGTTTATAATGAGGGGGAAATCAGGTAGGAGATGGAAATAATCTCTCTGGGAAAATGAGGGCAGCTGTGCTCAAACTCACAAGCCTTTTAACAGGGCCCAAGGAACTCTAAGTTTGTAAAAAAAAATCTATTTAATACTTTCAGATTGGAATCCAACTGGATGTTTTATTAAAGTAATATAATGGTTGAAGTAGTAATGAGTGTAGATTTGCTTTCATGCTTGGTCTGTATATTGTATTTACTGATATTTATCAATATAATTTGTATTTACTGATGTTTAGGACCAGAAGGGGGAACACCCAAAATTTTAATTATGTCACTCATTGGACTATTTATGGAGACAGCGATTTTTTCCCAGCCTGTCAGTCTCTAACGCAGAGAAATACAGGCAGTGCTTTGCATTACAGGTGCAAAATACCTGTTTCTCAATATGTAAATATCTGTTTCTCAAGACGTGCCTGGGAGTGAGCCCAGGGCAGGAGCAGGTCACTGTCAGTTCCAGCAGGACGCCACATGGACATCCTGAGCATTTGTGGACACTCAGGAATCCCACATCAGGCTGGAGGAGCAGGAACTTGACCCTGGGCCTGTTTGTGTTTCTTGCTGCCCTTCCCACGTGGTGTTTGTGGGTGCCTCCAGTGCCTGGTGCCCCTTTTGCAGCAGCTGGGGTGGGATTGTGCCGGTGGAGCTGCTCTGCTCCCATCCCCAGGTCCCACCTGGGCCGGGGGAACGGGACAGAGCCAGGAAAGCACCAAAATCCAGCAGAGGAAACAAGGGGCCAAGTGGCAGCTGAACCTCTCCACAGTTCCTGGTTCATATTCCTCCCCACACCCTTCTCCCTGCCTGTCCCAAGACTCCAGGATTTAAAGGATTACATCCAAATTCCAGTTGCCATTTGAGTTTCCAACACTGTCTGCCTGGGCAGGTTCCTGCTGGCAGCACCAGGAGCCCAAGGAGCTCCAGATTTGTCAGGTCAGGCCTGTGCAGGCTCAGCTGGGAATGGGATCAGGATCAAGCACGGCTGGAGCTGTGCCAGGAGGGGTTTAGGTTGGATATCAGGGAAAGGTTCTTCCCCCAGAGGGTGCTGGGCACTGCCCAGGCTCCCCAGGGAATGGGCACGGCCCCGAGGCTGCCAGAGCTCCAGGAGCGTTGGGACAGCGCTGCCAGGGATGCCCAGGCTGGGGTTGTTGGGGTGGAACAGGCTGTTCCCACATTTCTCCACGTTTTTTTCCATCAGCAGAGTTTGTCCCAGCTCCACAGGCTGCACTGAGTGGCCACAACACTTTAGTTTTTCTCACCTGATGCCAAATGTTCCAAGCCTAAATGAATGAATGCAAGGCTGAAGCAGGAAGCGTTTCAAGGGGAACAGGAAATGGGATATTCCCTGCACGCCCTTCTCTGAGGACACCAAGGTCAGCTGTGCCTGTCCAGGGGAAGTTTCTGTCCTGTACTACTAAAAAAGGAATGCAAGGAGGACACTCAGCACCGTTCAGATCCCTGACATTTGGAAAGGAAACATTTAAATTGCACAACTTAACCCACGCTGGTTCAGCAGGAGCGGAAACTAAAGAACAAAATAAGAACCAGCTGCTAAAATCAAACTGCTCGTGCTGCTCCCCAGGAAGCCTTTGATGTTTCCAGCCAGAACACATCCTGGTGGATTCCCAGCATCCTCATTAGGAGGAATTATTATTGCAGGACTTTCACACCTTATCTCCCATTAAACTTCAATCCGTGTTTTATCGATCCCAAGAGTTTACACCTCCTAAAGGCACTAAACTTGGTTCTATTCGTGTGGAACTTTACCCCCTCTGCTGCTGATCACTTTAGGAGTTTCTAGAAGCTTAAGAGAAGTTCTTACTCCTTGTTGTTACTGCCTTTGTTTTGCACTGCAATGTCTGCACTTTGCTTTATTTACAGCCACGTGTAATTGCAGTTCTTATCTTGGCTGTTCACTACCTGCCCTGAAAATCCTGCTTGGAAAATGAACCTGTCAGCACTTCCCGGCCTCTGCAGCCCACAGGACATTCCCATCTTGCAGAGATTTGGTTAGAGCAGGGCTGAGTTTCCAGCAGATCTGTTTGCTGCTCCAGAGCTGACCTTAAATTACTCCGTCCTGCTTGGCTGAAAGTTTCTGCTTCACTTTCCTGCTCAGCTGAAACTGCTTCATGCAACAGTTGAGTTCCAGTCTCCCTGTGACAGCAAATTCCTTCTTCCTCTCCTGCTGACATTTCCAGAGTGTAGATGTTATATAAAATAGGATATATTTAGATCTTTCTCTAGGTAATTTTTACAGGGATAAAGAGAATTTGGGAGGTGAATGTTTCCTGAGGGGGCCAAGGCTCTGCCTCTTCTTTTCCACCTCTTCCTCCTGCCAGAGCTCCTCTCTCAGGATGTGTCAGTCTGGGGGTGCTGGAGCACTCGATGAATGTTTGATTTCTGCCCCTGCTCCAATCCCTTTGGAATCACCACACAGAAACCCCCCAGGAGAGGTGTGATCCACCTCAGGGAGCGGCTGGAGCATCCAGCTAAAGCAGAGCCCTGCTGGCTTTGGGTGTAAATGAAGTGCAGGCAATCGTTCAAAAATTATTAAGAAAATATTTCTAAATCTACTTTAAAAGAATTTGGTTTGGAGATGAAATAATCTGGGATCCTGGCAGAATCTAGAGAATTTCCTGGAGAAAAGGAGGCTCAGGGGGGACCTTGTGGCTCTGCACAAGTCCCTGACAGGAGGGGGCAGCCAGGGGGGGGGTCGGGCTCTGCTCCCAGGGAACAGGGACAGGAGGAGAGGGAACGGCCTCAGGCTGGGCCAGGGGAGGCTCAGGGTGGACAGCAGCAGGAATTTCCCCATGGAAAGGGTGCTCAGGCCTTGGCAGGGGCTGCCCAGGGAGGTTTGGAGTTCCCATCCCTGGAGGTGCCCAAGGAAGGGCTGGAGGTGGCACTCGGTGCTCTGGGCTGGGGACAAGGTGGGGATTGGGAACAGCTTGGATTGGATGATCCTGGAGGGCTTTTCCAGCCTCAGGGATTCTGGAATTACACATTGTGGAGGTTTCTTACTGTACCCCACCTGTCAGGGACACCTCTGGAAGCTTTATGTCCATTCTACAGGAAGTGCTTGGGAAAAGTCAAATCCAGCTTGGAAAAACCCTGGAGCAGCTGTGAATCCCTACATCTCACAAAGCATTTCAACTCAGGCTGACCTTGTGAGAGAGTGGCAAAGGCAGGATTCCAGCCTCCTAAAACTCTGGATTATTTTCACTGAGATCAGTCACCTTTTAAGGAAAAGTCTAAGCCCAGCCCAGGACTCCAAGGGTTTTCTCCTCCCCTGCATTCCTGCTGGATTAACTATGCCAAGCTCTCATTCCTCTGCATGCATTCATTGCAGCAGTTACGGGTGCAGAATTGCAGCCTTTCCATCTCAGCCCTGCCCTACAAAAAGGCAGGAATTGAGGAAGAGCTCCAAGGGTAATTCACCATCCCCAGAGCACAAAGTCTCAGCAGGGTGTGCAAACACCACCAAATATTTCACAGCTTCAGGAGTTTCTCACTGAGCACAGATGAGTTTAAAATTGGCTTTCAAGACTTTTCAGTCCTTGTTGGGGATTTGTGTCATCCAAAATGGTTTCACTTTAGAAAGCTGAATACTCAAGCTGCACAGAATCCCCTTGAGTTTCTTGCTTTACCATCAGGCTTCAGTTTTGTCATGGAACTGAAACCCTGGCAAGTTTTAAACTCCTTTTTCTCTTTCTGACTTGTCTTAACCACCCTCCCATCCTGTATTTAGGAGGAAATGCAGATTCTGACAGCAACAAGATTCTTTGTTCCATGATTATGTCCTGGAATGAGCTACGGGAAACATTCCCAAATCCTTCTGGAGCCTCCCTCCCTTTATCTGCTCTGGGAGGTGCAGCTGAAATAAACGGCCCTGAGTGGGGATGAATCTCCTGCAGAAGGAGCAGTTTGCTGGCATTAAATCCTTCAACGCCAAGTTCAAAGCAGTTATTGCCTTATCTTTCTTTAGCTTGGTGTTATTTTGAATTTAAATATTAAGAACTGCATGGGCATGAAGAGTTTTTCCCGAGTTTTTAGCCACCTTTTCCTTGGAGCAGCTCTTGGGGCCATGCAGGAATAGTGACATCAGGTGGACTCTCATGTTCAGCACAGGCACATCCAGATTTTTCTATGGACACTCCTGCAGGAGAGTGGGGAAGAGATGGGATTGTATCCATCTCTATCAATCCCTGATGGGAGACAGGATGGAAATGGAGCCAGGCTCTTCCCAGTGGCATCTGGTGAAATGATGCCAAATCCCAAAAACCCAGGGAAGGAACCTGTACCCTTGTCTAACTTTTTAATGGAAAACTTCCTGACACAACATTCCTCTGGTATTCCCTATATTTAAGCTACTTCCTAGAGTAAGAGACTGAAATAACACTGATTTTGTTGGCAGTCCCCACCAGAGTAGTGTCTCAGTTCCTCAGCTTGGAAGTTCCCAAAACTGGCCCAGGAGCTGTCCCTGGAGTGCAGCCAAGGTCAGGCACCTGGCCTGAGGTTAAAAGCATTTTCCTATAAATATTTCACCTCAGCAATTCCCATCTGACCCATAACTTGGGCCCCCTGTAGTTACATCAGGCCATCCACTCACAGATTCTTAAAGCAGTGAAAGGTGAAATCATCACCTTAAGCTCTTCATCATCAACGTACAAGACTTTTATCTAGAAAAGAAATTCAAGAACGAGAGTTTGCACCCCCCAATCCCCCTTTTCTGTGGATTTCCCCTCAGTTATCCAGCTTTTGTGCTGCAAGGTCTGACTTATACACCACATTCTCTTTCACCATTTTCTCTGAGCAAAACTCAACTCCGAAGTTCTGCACAGCTGCTCCCATGACTTTTCCAACTCAAAATTCATCAGGACCTGGGTGGAAATGCATCATTAAGCAGCTCTGACTTAAAATCCTGAACAATTTCTGTTGTATGAAAGGATTTTTTTGTGGGTCGAGTCAGAGATTTTCAGGAAGAGCTGCAGGGCACGTGGCAGCTGTTATCCATGAGAATTAATGCCTTTTGTTAAATCCCTTATCCAGTGCCAGTGAGAATATTGGCAAATCTTAAATTTGCTGGACGCTCCCTAAACCTCTTTGAGCTCCCAAAGGGACACTGGAAACTTGAGAACCTACAAAGAGACTTTGGTTCTGGGGAGCTGCTCCAGCCAAACAAATCCCAGAAAAGCAAGCGATCCTTGGATTCATGGCTTCTTTGCCCAGCAGCACAAGATCTTCCCAGACAAAAACTCCTGCTGAAAGATCCATGAAAGCTTTTCCAGGCTGGAAGCAGAGCATGGAAAGGGGGAAAGGAAGAGGGAGATGTCCAGGGACAAACAGGACGAGACAACACAGCAAATATCCAATATTCCTGGGAGACTCCATGAAGGAAAACAGGGAGGAGGAAAAGGATTGATCAAAACAGCACAGTTTAAACCCAGCTTTTATTACTGCTCCTTCACCTGCCACCAACGGGGACTTTATTATTCTGTCCTCTTTTGGTTGCAGAGTGTGACTGGATTTTAAAGTGAACTAAAAAATGATGGATCAAAATATCTGTAGAGGTTTTTAATCCTTTATAGCTGATTTATTAATTAATTACCGCGCATGTTGCTCTTAATCCACTGACACAGGCGTGGGGTATAGTACAATACTCATCACACTCCACAGCATTTTCCAATCTTTCTGATCAAGGGCTTTCCAGGGAAGTTTTTTGTGTACAAGGGAACAGAAATTACAGTGTTGGGCTTCCCCAAAATATGAATGTATGGAATAATCCACCAATATCATAAAAGGCTTCAAACCATCGTGCCAAAAAAATGGGGAAAACCTTCCCCATGTAAGAGATTAAAGCTGTAACACTAGGTAGGGACTCTACCTAAAATCCAGCAAACTGGAATAAAATCTTTCCCTCTGGACATCTTTCCTTATTTTCTCCAATGCAGAAATTGCATGGAAAGATCCCTCAGGGATGGGAGGAACTTGTGGAACTTCTATTGCAATGCTTCCACCGGAAATTGAACTTTAATTGCTGATTCTCTGCAATATTATCCATAAAATATTAATTCCAGGCCATTATTTTGGGGTGTAGTGGGAGTTATGTCACTTTTCCTGGCCTTGGGATGGTCAATGATGGTTTGGGGAGTTTTTCCTCCCCAAGGGAATATTTATTACATTGAAGGTACTGTCCTTACTCTGTCAGCATTTCTGCTCCCTCCCCTCCAGTGGCGTCCTGGGAAATGTGGAGATCCTCCAGCATTTCAGCCAGGCTGATCCGGGGAGCTCCATCATCATCCGTGTCACTCTCCACTGGAATATCTGCGTCTAAAAACACCCAGAAAAGCCATCTGAGCACAGAAAACAAACCCCAAAGCACCTGAGCAACCCCAAGGGAAAATGGGGGAAAAAAAATCAAACCAACAACCCCAAAACAACCAACAAACCACAAAACCAACAAGCAAAAAATTCCTCCTAAAAACTCAACAGTCCCCTCATGGAAAAAAATTATTTCTGTATCAAATCCTTCACCCAGCAGAGATTTGGGTGCAGGAGGAAAGTTCTTTTTCTCTCTCATGTTTAAGGCAAGGAAACAAAACCCATCAGGTGAAACACACCTGTGAAACACTTCACAGCATTTCTCCAGGAGTGGGTGGTTTGGAGAATGCAAAGAGAGAATTTCAGTGAAAATATCTTCCCTCACACATGATTTAAACGTGAATTAGTTACAGCCAATGAAGGAGTGAAAAAGGCCTTACTTCTGTAAATGTTGACATTCTTCCTGATGGTCTCATCCTCTTCCAGATCTTCTAGGAAGTCCTGGTATTGTCTGTGAAAGATGTAGGATGTATTTACTCACTTTACCTTTGGATTCATGGAGATTTATGGAACAAGGTAAAATCACAGAAACCAAGCCCATCAGACCTGAGAGCATCCCCCACTTCCAACTCATTCGTGCTGCTGTTTTGTCCTCACCTATTAATTCCCAACTCATTTCATTTCCCTGTGCTCATTTATCTCTCATTTTCTCCTTTTTTCCACTCAGTTGGAGGTTATTTAGAAGCTGCTGCTGCTGGAGCAGCTTTGTCATTGAACAAAGCCCTGCAAAGGGCAGCAGATACTGAACCTTTCATCATCTGTGTCCGTGGCTTCCCTGTCCCTTTCCAGCTCCTTCAGCTTCCAGTTCCTGCGGCGCTGCCGCTTGCTGCGGTCGTAGCTCTTCTTGATCAGCACCTGCAGGGAAAAGCAGCCCCTTTTTCCACCTCCCAAAATCCCAAATCGGCACCCAAATCCACACCTGGGCATCTCAAATCAGCTGGACTGGCACTCAGCAGTGCTCTATCGAATTTATAGGGAATTTGTCAGTTAAAATGTTTCCAAACACTTGGAAAATGTTCCTGAAGAGACAAGCACACACTGGGGTTATAAAACACTTTTTAACCACCCAGTGATTGGTAACTGGAACAAAACCAACAATAAACGTGTTATTTAACCATGGTAATTGGAAAACAACCCCAACAATAAATGTATTATTTAATCATCACTCAAATACTTAAGAAAATAATCCTTAAAAATGGTATAATCCTCAAATTTCACTGTTGATATCCTCTCTTCCTTCAGAGAAGGAAGTTCATTATAAACAAATATATTACTTATAAATAATATTCATTATAAATTAAGTTCATTATAAATAAAGTTCATGATAAATAAAGTTCAGTGCCAGAGAAGGCACTGTTCATTATAAAATCACATTCCCTCCTAGCCCTGGGTAATGGAGAGAACTCTGTACAGAGAAAGGGATTTCCTTACCACGTCAGGAATATACTGGGGGTTCATCTTGTTGGCAAATTCATCATTTAAGTTGCAGTTGGCCAAGTCGAACCTAAAATAAAAACAGGGCTTTTATTCTGCTTTATGAAAAAAATTACCTCAGTGTATCATGTTTGTACTAAAGGGCAGCACAGAGCAAGGTGCAGCTCCTAAGGAAGATCAGTATTTCCAGATGAAGGTAAACAAATAAAAATCCACATTAATGTGCAGCTTTCCTAAGTCTGAGCAGCTGCTGTTCCCAAATCCTGTTCTGTTGGCACTTCCCAACCTCTGCAACATCCACTGAGGTTCTGCTGGGCTCACAACATTCACATTTAAACCTTTTTAGGCATCACCTAATTTACCTAATCCTACAACAATTTCACGTATGTTTTCACTGTGTATGATATCCATTAGCAAACAAATAATTAATTGGTATTTTAAAAATCCTTCCCATCTATTTGTCCCTGAATTGTGATTCCAAGCTGCACTCAGAAGGCAATGCCTCAGCTCTCTTATTTCTCACAATTTTCACATGAAAACTCCTGCTTGAAAAGAGATTTCCTGGATTAGGCCCAGGATGATTCCACCCCTTTTGCTGCTTTCATTTTGAAATCAGAACAGTTCAACACTTTCTTGATAACACATGAAATCAGTCACTAAATCATCATTTAATAGAAGTTTCAGAAAAGAACAACAGACCCCAGGACCAGGTCCCCAGGATTCAGGATGTGCCCCAGGTGAGTACAGCAGAAGTACTGGTGATCCGTGTCCAGCTCCGAGGTTTTCCTGACCCAGGCTTCAGCCAGAGTGTGCTTTGGGAATGGAAAAGAAAACATTCCTTAACCAAACCCAGCTTAACCCCAACACCTGCACTGATTTAAACTCCACTTGTCATTAAGCTTGTGTTGCTGCATCAAATATCCAATGTATTCCTTGCTACTCATTTCTCATCTTTACAGAAGGCAGGAAAGAAAAATGCCAACTCCCAGGAATTCCCAAAGGCTGTTTCTATAACCACATGCCTATTTTAGCTTTTAACTGAGAAGATTCATTAATTCTGATTAAAAGAAATGCTTCTATACTCCCAACAAAACCAATTCAGTAATTAGAGCTGCAGAGTTAACATAAAATATTTCAATAACCACTAACAAGCAGAGTTTAAACTCTTCAGGAAGAATTTCTGGAAGTGGAATTCCCATCCTGCCTGTGCCATTTCCAAACCAGATGGTCCAAAGGGTCCCGAAACCAGCTTTTGCCAGTGGCAAGATCCAGAACAGCCCAGTCTGACTGTGCCAGGCGGATCCAGATCATGAATTCAGCTGAACAGAAGGCCCAAAACATCAATTAAGCAGAGAAATTCTCACCTTGTTCGATCGAGCCCCTGCCCCAGCACCTTTTCTCTTCTCGTGGACCCTGTTGATATCCATGATGATGAACTCCTCCAGCTGCTTGGGGTGGAACAGGCTGTTGAAGGGGTGACGCCAGTAGGTGTTTCCATCGATTTCAGCAACTGGAAATCGATCAGGGAGAGAATTGCTCGTGAAAAAAGAACCACTGACCAAAATTAAGGCAACTGCCGGACACGTTTTGTTCATCACTGTGACACAATTTTTTAGGACATGACCCATAAGAGCAGCAGATCTGTGACAGCCTTTACTCAAAGGAATTATTCCCTGCATCCATCCTTTTAGAGGGATTCTGCTGGCTGAGCTCACCAGCACACACACAAGCACTGAACTTCTGGAAGTGGCTAAAAATTTAATCCAGATGCCATCTAATTTTAGAGGAATAAACCTGACACATGTAAATGCTTAGCAGAGACAGGAAACATCCAGGAACTCAACACTGAGCCTGCCTGTTTTGCCTGGGATCCTAGGGAAATCAAGCTTGGAGAATTATGTCTTAGTTCACTATGAAACTTCTACTGTACAGATAAATTTAACAACATTAGGGTCGAAAAATCCAAGATTTTGTGGGAAGAAACAAACAATAATTGTGGCAGCAGAACAATCAGGTGCTGAGAAAAACCCCAAACTTACTCTGCAGAGTTCTGGGGTCGATGAGGTGGATGGTGCTGGTCACTCTGATGCACACACAGATCTGGCTCATGTTCCCCAGACTCTGTGCCAGCTTTGGTGACAGACACACAACGTTGTCCTGCAAACCAACACAAAATAATTTACATCCCTATTTCAATAATTTTTAACCAAGTCTTTAGAAAAGACTGAAATAAAATTTTAAACTTTGTATTTTTATTTTTCTAGCCCCAGTAACTTCTGCATTTCCTGTGTAGATCCCCCTCCCCACCCCACAAACCCCACAATCTGGCCTCCATCTCCAAATCCCAACTCTTCCCACAACACCCTGAAGATGAAGCACAGGGAAGCTACCTTGCATATGGGAACAATTTCCACAGAGAAAGTGCTTTTGTAGTTGTAGACATTACTGTGAATATCATGGGAGATCAAACGTTGGGATGATTTGGATCTGTAAAACACGAAAATAGTTTTCAGGAAACAAGAGGGACATCAGCTGAAACAGGAGATCCTTGGAACAAAGTGTCTCTGTTACAGATGCAAACATTAAGGAAACAGAGGTAAATGTTACCATGGCTACATGGAAAACATGGGATTTTTGTAGAAGGGATTTTGTCTGTTTTGACTAACATACAGGTTCCTTACATTTTCACTTACAAAATGAGTTAAAAATGAAGGCTGAAAGACATTTCCCCAAAGCTTCTGAGTACTCAAGGCAATAAACAGCAGTGCTGTACCTGGATGGAACTGTACACTGAAGGAAGTCCACCATCTTCTGGGCATGTTGCTTGGAAGAGTAATAAAAATCCAGGCCATCTGAAAAGAAAGGAAACAAATCCATTTCCAGCACTGTGGGTTTTTATCAAATATAATTCATAAGCTTTTCTCTACACAGCTTGCAGCACACACACATGAAAACATCCATATTAAATCCAGATTATTCTGCCCAAGTCCAACAAAGGCACCCACTCACCGTGGATTTCTTTGATCCTTAGCGTGTTTTGATGGAGCCTGTGCTTTAAAATCAGCTGCTCCAAATAGTAAAAAGTCTTCTTATGCACAGTCTAAAACCAACCAAACACAAAAGCATCGAGGTTATTTAAGAACAATCAAGTGCAAAGCAGGATCTCTGAAGAATAAACATTTATATGAAAAGATCATCTAGAGAAGGAGCATCCAAGTAAACAAAAAGATTTCAGAGTGCTCTACTTATACCAAATTATTTAAAGCTTCCATTTCTCATTTCTGTGTAACTGGTTGCTGGAGAGACTATTTCCTTTAAAGAAGATTTAAATGTTTGTCTTACTGTTTCCAAACTACCTTAAAATACAGGAGGGTATTTAGTTATCCACGCAAGATCCTCCTGCCAGAATCATTTTAAAGAATGTTAATACTGGACAGCAGAAAGTTTTTCTAAACTGAGTAAGAAAAAATCCACCAATCTTGAACACAAACATATCCCTGTGGGTAAGTGTGAGTACATTTCTGTCTGAGAAACCCAGAAAATCACCCAATTCTTTGCCTGCTTGTTCAAATAAAAATTCAGTTTGCCTCTACCTTTTGCCTGACTTGCACCACAGCTTTCCAGAAATCCTTGGCTTCAATCCTGTGACAGTCTTCACACATCTGAGACTGAACAACGTATTCCACCACAAACACCTGCTGCAGAACTGCCCCATTTATCACCTGCAAAACAGAAGTGTTCAAGTTTTCAGCTACATTTGGGTCACAAATAACAGCAGTATTTTCCCAGCTTTACTGGAGCAGACAATAATTTTCTTCATTTGGATGAACGGCACTTTAATGACAAAATTTAGGCAGGATAAAATCTAATAATAATTAATAATAATAATTTAAAAATCCTGTTGTTGTTTGCCATGAAGTATTTTTAAAAGCCACAGGGAGAATGTTGTGCTCCAGTTACCTCTTTCTGAACAGTCAGTTTGAGCTTGAGCCTCTTGGAATGTGGTTCTGTCCAAATGAATCCTGCATCAATCAGCCGGACCTGCCCGTGGGGAAGAACAAGAGCTCAGCAAACCCAGCTGTAACTCCACAAACACAAATTTATGGTTCAGTCCATAGTGAACAAGTGAACAAGTGAATAATCTTAATTAAAAAGATACATATTAATATCCCAAATCCAATTAATAATGCTTAGTTAGACCATGGAGGTTAATTGACGTAAAATAAAGGTGATCAACCTCAGGTCTTTCCCTCTAATAACATTCTGGACCTAAGCAATGCTTTATTCAACTTAAAGGTGTGAATTTGATTTAATCTATATATAGACCTCTGCAACCCTTTTCCGTATCATCATAAACCAGTGAGAACAAATATTGCATACATGATTTCTAAAATGTGTAAAAACCTCTAAAACTAAGGTATATTAAAAACACATGAGCTTCCCTCAGCTCATTCTGCTCAGCTCCCATCTCTCCAGTAACAACTGTGAACATGCTGTGAAATCCTGACAGGATCAGCTTCTCACCTTGCTCAGGGAAGCTTTGATTTTCTTCAGACACAAAGCCAGGAGCTCTCTCGATTCCAAGGCACACTGGATCCAGGTTCCTGGAGGCTGGAGATACCTGGGATACAGGGAGCATTTGACAGCATTTGGAAGATGCTTCAGCATCTTAAATTACTCGGAAGATGAGCAACTATTTCCCAAGATTTCAGTTTAATAACAGCGATGCAGCTACAACTTTTAGAATCATAGAACACCATGGAAAAGTGTCTAAGATGACTGAGTTCATTCCCCCAGCACTGCCAAGGCCACCACTAAACCACATCCCCAAACGCCACATCCGCAAGGCTTTAAAATCCCTCCAGAGATGGAGATTTCAACAATGCCCTGGGCAGCTGTGCCAGGGCTAGACAACCCTTTCCATAAAGAATTTTTCCCAATATCCAAACTAACCCTTCCCTGGCTGCCCCCTCCTGTCAGGGAGTTGTGCAGAGCCACAAGGTTCCCCCTGAGCCTCCTTTTCTCCAGGCTGAGCCCCTTTCCCAGCTCCTCCTCACCAGACTTGTGCGCTTTTGCCTCCCTAAACCCTGAGACCGACGCTTTCCAAGAGCGTTTTGCTGCCACCCCCAGCAATTTCGCGGCTCCTCACCTCTCGCACTGCTTGCAGAAGTGCACCGTGCCCTGCTTGGGGATGCCCTCGGTGATGTCCACCTGGGCCCGCAGGCAGCCCACGCACATGTTGGCCGGGTTGGGCGGGATGGGGACGCCGCACTGGCAGCACAGGCTGGGACACAGGGACAGAGGGAAGCACAGTCAGTCACAGTCACAGCCACAGCCACCCCCAGCCCCGCCGTCCCCCCGCCACCGCTCACATGTGTCCCTGCGCCGGGGCCGCCGGGGCCGGCAGGTACTCCATGGCTGCGGAACGCGCGGCGCTTTCCGGCCGGCAGAGGAAGGGGAGGAGACCGGGGCCGAGCTCGGTCCGGCCCGCGGGAGGGCGGAGCGAGGGGGACAAGGAGAGGCAGGCGGGAAGCGTGAGGGGGCCGTGGGGGAACTGTGAGGGAACCCGGAAAGGGTCGTGAGGGGCCATGGAGAGGTGCGGGAAGCGGTGAGGGAGCCGTGAAGGGATCGTGGGGGAACTGTGAGGGAACTGTGAGGGAACTGTGAGGAAACATGGAAAGGGCTGTTAGGGGGCCATGGAGAGGCGGGCGGGAGCTGTGAGGGAGCCATGAGGGGGCCATGAGGGGGCCGTGGTGGAGCTGCCATGGAGAAGCCGGCGGGAACCGTGAGGGAGCCATGGAGGAGCCCTGAGGGAGCCCGGAAAGGGCCGTGAGGGAGCCATGGAGAAGCGGGCGGAAATCGTGAGGGACCTACGTTGTTCCAACTCATTAATTACGATGTAAATGATACTTGAATTTACAAAGTAAATGGTACAACCCGTTCGGTTTGTATTGCATTTGTGATGCATCATAACCACCCTTTGGAAAAGAGGAACCGCCGTGGCAGGGGGTCAGAATTAAATGACCTTTAACGTCATTTTCAACCCAAACCATTCTGTGATTTGGTGATTCTGTAATACCAAGGTTTGTGTGTGGATCAGCGTTTGTTTCCCGCCGGTTATACTGCAGAAAAATAAAGCTGAATTGCATCAACACGCTGCGTGGCCTTTTTTAATGTGGTAACACCCGATGGAAAGGAAGGGTTCTTTCACTCAGGGACTGAAAATCACAGCCTGTCAAGCTGTCTGCCGTGTTTTTAATTCTTTGGCACATTTTTCTTTGGTGGGCTGCTTGTGTTCACACACTGTTCCTCACTTCTGCTCCTTTGAAGTTAAGTTTCTTTGCAGACCTCTCTGGAGACTCACTATGGACCATATTATTAAAAACAATAAAAGGAAAAAGCAAAATTAAAAAAAATCAGTTTCCCTGAACTGAAGGTTTGTTTCAGAACTTCTGCTACACAGTGGGTGTTATATATTTTTTACTTTCAAGCCCTGATGAATCACTCGATCTTTGATTTCTTTGATTTAGGAAATAAAACACTTCCAGGCTGGTATTTGGAGAGTCTGGCGTTGGGAGAGGGGTAGGACAAAGCCTGTCCTTTATGGAAGCCACATCTTTGAAGTCACTGGGAGGAGAGTTCCTGATAATGCCTGAAAAGTTTCCATTGCAGATTTATTTCCAACGGCAGGTGTTTCCACCTAATTTTGGTGCAAATACATCAAACCCCACCTCAGCTCAAGGCACAGCCTCAGTTAATATCAGAGCTGGGTTCTTTGTAGTCACCAAGGTACTCTGTATTTCCTCTGCAAGCTCTGGTTGTCCTCTGGCTTCTGTGGAAAATTTGTGTGTTTTAAATCGTGTTACAACCACTTCTGAAGAAATTTAGATCTTTGCACAAAATAAACAAGGTAAAAAGCAAAGCAGCCTGAATCTCACTCCTAGTGAAAGACACAGCAGTTTGCACTGGTTTCTTATGTGTTTTTCAGTGAGTATAAAATGTTATATTGATTTTAAATAGGAGTTTTCTGCCTCTACTGCCATATTCTTTCACAGCATTCGAAGGATCTGTGTGAGAGGCAAGGACAGCAAGCACACCATTTAAATAAAGGTTAAATTAAAAAAGAATTAACACTATTTAAAAAAAGGTTTCAATATTGATTTGCTCTCAGGCTTGTTTGCAGGTGGATGGGCCCTCAAGAAAGCTCCTGTAGGTGTTTTTGGGAAAGCTCAAGTGCCAAGGCCAGAAACACGAGGAGACTGTGCCAGTGACAGCAGCTCCCAGCAGCTTCATTTTCAGTAGGAATGTCCATTAGAACAACAGAATGGGAAAGATTCCTGTGATTAATTTAACAGACACCTGAGGTCACTCTTCCCTCACATAAAGCAGATCCAGGAAAGGAGGTGCCGCAGCTTCTCCAGGAGCTCCTGGGACCTCTCCTCCAGTTGGAGCTGCTGTGACCTTCCCACAGAGGGTTTGTTCTGGGCTGCTGTTTTCATTACCTGTGCTCGTTTCAGTATAAAACTCCCAGGAATTTAAGAACAGGACCAAGCACAGTGTTTTACACTTTTTTTTTTACTATTCACTCTCAAATAAATTTGTGATTCAGAGCAGTGTGCACAGCAGCTCCAAATCACAAACAGTAAAAATACCCTTGTTTAACAGTAGGATTTTAGCCACGGCATCTGGATGGAAGCAGGGGAAGGGCTGTGCAATAACAATAAAACACCTTTATGATCTTAACTGGTGCCCAGTTTAGTTTTTAGGAGGATCCTGGTGGCACCCAGTCTGTGCTTTTAGCTGCTGAGGTCCTCAGCATTCACGCATTCCCGACAATTTTGCTCCTCTTCCTATTGCATCAAGTCATGATTTGGAGGAACAGAGCAGTTTCCATTCAGACAACAGAAGAGTTGCCAGGATTCAGAGAGGGGAATTAAAGGCAGGGCTTTTTAAGGGAGCTGTTGTAGGCTCCAAGCTGGAAGCTGCAGCTCTCAGTGCCACCGGAGACATTCTTGGGCAGGAGCGGATTGTGCCCGGCCTGTGTGTGGGGTGGCAACTCCCAGATTTATTCCAGGATCTAGCTCCCAGTTTGGTTGTAACCAGACATCACTCCTTGCTTTTCATGGATTGCAGCTGGGAAGTTGCAAACTGGTAATTTCAGCAAGGCAGCACACACAGAGCTGTGCCTCGGCTGCTGCTTCAGCTTGTCCTCTGTGTCTGAACGGGAGGGGTAACATTCCCTGATTCCACTGGGACACGGCACTTCCAGGGGCTGCTCGCTGTGAGTTCACCTGCACTAAATTTATCGGGATAATGCTCCAATTATTTTCCAGTTCTTGCCTATTTCTTCAGTTCTTGTCAGGAATCCAATTAGCAATCCAATTTGTAGTGCGAGCCATGAGCATTATCGCTGCTGAACTTCAGAGGCAGGAACAAGGGGAGCCGGAACAACGCCTTTAAAATAGCTTTGTGACAGGGATCGGGATATTGTGACATTCCACTTCCAGCTGATGGAGGTGAAACTGTGTTGCATCACCAGCTTTAATGAGCGTTGTCACAGCACAAATACCTGTGGGTTGGCTTCCTTTTCATGTGTGCGTGAAACTTGCACGTAAAACACATTGGATGCAGTGCAGGGATGCCTCTGGAAGTGCTGCCCTGTGTCAGCAGAGGGGGATAATTCCCAGCCCTGCTGAAGCAGCTGGGAATAGCTGGATGCTCAGCGTGCCAGGGGCAGAGCTGCTGGGTTTGTGCCGTCAGGGGAACAGTGGATGCACACGGCAGTTTGGCACGGAAGGGCATCCTCAGTTTCCTAAATCCCTGGAACCTTTTAAAAACCCCCGCTGTGCCTGTCACGGGCTTACAAACAGCGGAATTTTTCTTAGTAGCCTTTATAAACCAAAATAACTCAAACCATATTGAGCTGCTCAGACAAGGAGACATCCCAGATTAATGACATTAGATTTAGATTAGATATGAGGGAGAAATTGTTCCCTGTGAGGCCCTGGCACAGGGTTCCCAGAGCAGCTGTGGCTGCTCCTGCATCCCTGGAAGTGTCCAAGGCCAGGCTGGACAGGGCTTGGAGCAGCCTGGGATAGTGGGAGGTGTCCCTGCCCATGGCAGGGGTAGGATGGGATGGGATTTAATTTCCCTTCCATCCCAAACCATTCTGGGATTCTGGGATTCTATGAAATTGGACCTTCTGGGTATTGCAAGGGAAAATCCTCCTGTGATAACTCAAACATCACGGCTTAATCTTCCTTGATAACCACGGATAGCCATGGCAAAGGTTTCACTTTAAGGAAAAGCAGGGACAGGAGCCAGGAGGTGTTGCTTTAGTCCTGGTGTGTTTGTTACCAGGCTGCACCAGGCCTGAACCTCAGACTAAGAAATAATTGTTTTAAAAAGGTAAATATTTGCTCATCAGAACACGAGAAGGATCTGAGGACGTTTGTACAGGAGCTGTTTGCTTTCCTCTTGCCTTTGGTAATCTTCCATGTCCCAGATAAAACATCTCATCCCATTAAAGGAATCCTGGTGAGAGGGTGGGGTGAGCTGAGAGCTGCTGGGAGAGGGTCCATGCCAGTGTCGAGTGTGGACATCAGAAGAGGTTCAGGTTGGATATTGGGAAGAATTCCTTCACTGAAGGAGTGGTTAGGCTTTGGAATGGACTGCCCAGGGTAGTGGTGGGGTCACATCCCTGGAGTGTTCAAACAACACTGGATGTGGCACTTTGGGATATGGTTTAGTGAGTTAAAGGTTGAAGGTTGGACTTGATCATCTGTAATTCTGTGATCAGGAAAATGAGTGTATTTTTCATTTTGAGTTCTCTGATGAGAGAGTGTGAGAAGAGCGATATGCAGGTAAAAATGTTGTACATTAAGCCTGTTCAAAAGCTGTACATTGAAATTATGGGTAGAGTTGACATTTCCTAGACTTCACTTTCCTGACTTGCCTTGCCTTGCTCTGGCTGGCTGGAGACAAAACCAGGGAAAATGCCAAAAATACAGTTCAGTGAATGAAGATTGCTTTAACAGTCAGGGAAGGAAAACATGGAAAAAGGAGAGTGGGAGGAGGACAAGGAGGACAGAGACACTCTGTCCACCCAGGGCTTCACCAGACCACTGGGACATTTTAACGTTAAGCATCTTCCCAGTGGTAACCTAGGATGTGCTGAAATAAATGGAATTTGCTAAATGAAGTCACAATTAACTCCTTCTTCTTAATTATTCATTATTTTACTTTGCTTGCTCCAGTCCTCTCTGATGGCATTTGCATTTTACAATTATTTAGTGAGATAAATTCCCAGGGGGAGGTGTCGCAATTGTCGTGGGATGGATCTCTCTTCCCACCGTTCCCACCTTGTTGGCACAGGCATGACACGGAGCGCTGACACATCCCTGGGAAAAGGTGCCTGTGCAGGTCTTGCTCAGCCAGAGCATTGCAAAACCAGGACTCACTCTATGGCCAAGGGAGTGGAAGCTTCCCAAGCTGATCCCAGTGCTGCAGCTCATTATTTATTTAGGAGTATCTGTGTTTATATGAAAGATGATCCCAGTGATGCTCCTTTGGCAATTGAAGATTTCTTGGGGAAAAGAGGCCACGGAGCCAGGGCTGCTGCAAGGGGCTGTTTCAGTGCCTGAGTCCTGGGATGGATGGATGGATGGATGGATGGAGGGGATTGGAGAGGAATGGTTTGGGTTGGGAGGGACCTTAAAGATCACCCAGTGCCACCCCCTGCCATGGGAACACCTTCCACTATCCCAGAGTGCTCCAAGCCTCATGCAGCCTGGCCTTGGACACTTCCAGGGATGGATCAGCCACCGTTTCTCTGGGAAACCTCTGAAATGTTCCCAGGGAACGATTTCTCCCAGGGAAGGATTTCTCCTAATATCCAATTCCAAATAAAAAAATGATACTGAACTGGGTGTGGGGCTCTGAGGTATTTTGGTGCCACTAAAATACATCAGTGATAAGGAGGAACTTTTGGATAGCAAAATGAGCCAAAATTTGGATACCAGTTACCTCAGATTATTGAATAACATGGGAGGCACCTGTAGGCAGCTGTGGAAGGTTTGGGCACAGGCAGCAAACTGGAATTTTTTGATGTGTCTCCACAGCAAGCCTGAGGCAGCACAGACTGCTGGGTGTAGGTACCCACACCTCAGTACCAGTCTGATTCCACTTGAGTTCACCTTCAATTCTCACGTGGGGAGAAATACTGGAGAGGGAAACCAAAAGTGTGTGGAGAAAACTTCTTGGGATGTATTATTTACCTGGAGTGAAACACCAGACGTTTCCCAAACTTCCCCTGAGCAAGGTGTCATCATGTCCAGAGCTGGATGTGTTGAATTAGTCTGCAGCATCTTTTTTTGAGCTGTTCCTTCATAAATCGCTCAATCTCTGTGCATTTGGCAGATAATTAGTGCCTCAGTGAGGCTTTGCTCTTGTGCAACTGGTGGCTGTGTAGAACACAAGGAACTGATGGAAGCCCTTTCCTCTGCCAGCCTGATGGGCGAGGCTGTTGCTCCCCATCTTTAATTACAGTGCTGCAATCCCATCCTACCCTTTCTATGTCGGGCTGCTTTATCCTGAGCCTGGCCTCACTTGTTCCATGTCAGATTCTCCATGATGAACATTTTACCTGCATTTTCTCCCCCTGTTCATTTTTTTAGTACCTACAGCTCCTAAAAATTCACAGAGTGTAACTCATCCTTGAGTATGACCTTTGAAATAAAGAGGTATTTCTGATCCACTCCATGGTTACAAAGCACAGATAGGTGCTGCCAGGAAAAATAACGGGAGCAGCACCCCGGCTGACAATGGATCTATTCCTGACCCTGCCACAATTTACCTTCATTTCCTCCCTCTTTGCTCAGTCATTTAAAAAAATCCAGAATGTGGAGTTTTTTTGGTATGGATTTGCCAGATTTACCCTATTTTCCATCGTGTGGATATTTCCCCTCTCCTCTTTGTCCTGGTTCCTGACTTTTTCCTCTTACCTGAGCACATTCCAGCACTGAGATCCTTCTTTTGATGCAAAGGGTTTGTGTGCATGGTTTTAATTTCACTTTTAAACCCAGACTAATGCGTGTTGGTAATTGAGGAAAGCTACAATTTATATTAGGCCACATAAAGGAATTTCCATAGCCTACTTTGAGCTTGGAGCTCCTTATTCCAGTCAAAAGGAGGCCTTGGTTATCCTGGCTGTACTGAAACCCCAGGATCAGCAGAGTTTATCAGCTCTTACCTGCCCTGATGGAGCAACCGCTGAAATAAGGGTGGGGCAGGCAGCGATGATGACAAGTGGGAATTCTCGGAGTTAATTCTTACCTCCACCCGTGAATCAGAGCCTTCCAGCCAGGGAGTTTCCATGGAAGTTGCCTGGAGGTATTCTCAGCATTTGGGCTCCTCCAATTCAGGCAAAAGATTGCTTATTTGAAGGGCTGTGAAGGACAAAGTTGATCATGCTTTGAACCGAGGGGCTTTGTTTAGTGCAGGCTGCGTTTTCCTTGCTGCGTGGAAGGACAGAGTGAAGAGGAGCCCATTTCCTTTTGTCTTTTCCTGGTGGAGTCGTGGGACAAGCTCACATCCAGCCTTTGGAGCACCTCAGGAGGCATCAGACCTCCTCTGTCAGACCACAAACACGGAATTTTCAGTTTCCTGGGATTATTTTCCCAGAGCATTTCACTAATTTCAGCTCCATTGATTCCCTTGACTGCAACAAGTTTGCATCAGGGCTGCTTTGGGTGGTTTGATGTGGCTGTAGGAGGTGAGGATCTGTGATCTGTACTTTAGGAGGAGTCTAGCTTTGCTCCTGACTTCCCAGTTTTTCAGTTTGTGGTAGGATTTCAGGATACAGCTGTTTTTTGGTGTTTGAGGAAACTATAATTGAAATTATTTGGGTAGGGGTGAGAGGACAGCGCTGCTTTTGCGGCAGTGCTGAATATTGATGATTCTGTGTGATTAAGAGGAAGTTTCTCCACGTTCAGTAATATTTCATTTGCAAATCAGCCTCTTCTGCTTTCATTTCAGTGCTCAGCCTGGCACGTGGCCACTTGTTCACGTCTGTGCCCTGGGGTGCAGCAATTCATCTATGAGAATTGTCCCAATTTTGGCTCTCGCTGGTGCTGCACAAGTGTAATTTGTGGTTCTGCTGACTCTTTTACACCTGCTGGGCTTCTTTTACCATGTCTTAAGTAGTTGTGTGGATTTTCTTCCCCAACTTCCAAATAATCAGGGAATTAAATTTAGAAGTGGAGCATTCAAATTAAGAATTTTAAATTGTAGCTGAATCACAGCAATGAGAAAACCTTAAAAAGAAAAAGGAACTTGTTTAAGGTTCCAAAATTTCATAAGCAGGGGGATTTTACCTGGAACTCTGTGTAAATTGGACACCCAGACATGCAGGGGCACTGGTGCTGATCCTGATCCCTGTGTTCCCTGGGGAACAGCACAGAGGGAAAGGCCCTTGGGAAGCTGTTTTTAATAGTTTTGGGTAAAAGCTGCCCTCAGGGGCTTCGGGAGGAAAGTTCTGGAGGTTCATGGTCTGGGCACGTGGATGTGTTGTGGCCCTCAGTAATGGATTTGGGAGGTGATCCATGAAATTGGCCAGGAAACCTTTATGGCAGGATAAATGCGAGCTGTGATTAGAAGAAATTAAGAAAATGAGTTTTAAACAAGAGGTGCATGGTGCTGGCCAGCTGAGCCCCAACATTTGCCATCCCTTCCATTAATGGGGCATTTGTACTTTCGGGGTCAATGCAGCTGGAATTGGATCACCTCCTGTTCTGCTTTTGTTCCAGTTTTCACTGCTGGATTATTGGTTCCGTTTGCTCTTTTCATTTGGCTTCTTTTTGGTATGAAAACTTCCAGCTGCTGTGCTCAGCCTGCGCCACAATTAGCACAGCGGAGCAATTAACTACAATTAACATGGAGCGATAATGAAGCAGGAGAAAAGAGCGTTTTATAAAGAGCCTGACATCACATCCCTCACAACAGAGCTGTCAGCCACGTACTGGGCACACTGGTGTTACTGGGAGCTCCAAAATTCCACCCTCCCACCTTAGTGTGCAGCTGTGACCCCATGGAAACCTCTTCCCATTGTCCAGGAATGGTTTTATCCCCAGGGAAAAGGAATTCAGAGCTGGAAGAGTTTCCTAAGCTGTGCTGTGGTCTCAAGCTGTCGAAAGTGTTATCTCACCTCCTCTCTCTTTCAGCTGGGGAAAAAATGCTTCTGTTCCCTGCTGAGTGCCAAAAATCCTCCGAAGTCTCCTGCTGGAACCCACTGATTTGGAATATTAAGTAGGGAGAGTTATTCCAGCTTTTCTGGGCGCAAGGAGAAGTGAAAAGGGCTGGGAAGATCTCAAAAGGTTTTTAGCAGAGGTTGTTTGCGGCCGTTTCTTTCCTTCCTAATAAATACATCTTGCCTAAAACCTTTAAAATTTAGTAAAGAAGCTGAAGAATTCACACAAAAAGTGAGTTTTCACTCGATTAAGGCTGCAGGGACCCTCCCAAAAAGCACCTGCTGCTGTTTTCCTGCCGCTCCCAAAGCCAAACACAGCAAACAGGTGCAATAAGGAAGAGAAGTGCTTTGCATGGATCCCACCTTGGGAGGGCAAGGGAAACCCTGAACAAAGCCCTCCCCGGGTTCTGTTTGCCAACTGAAATGTTTAAAGAGCAATATTCCATCGGGTGTGTGCTCCTGGAGATAGGAGCTCCAACCTTTGCATTCCTGTAGGAAACTGCTTCTCCTTGAACTCCTAAAGTTGTGTTTGATGTCAGGGGGGAGAAACCAACTTTTTAAGGAATTAAAAAATAATGGAAACAGGACTGATGAGGAGGTGCCCTGGCATTCACACCATCATATCTAGATGAGCAGAATCTTCGGAGATAGAATTTATACCAGCTTGCTAAGTAAATAGTTTTTCACCTCCAGCGTTGGGATTGAAACTTTTAGTCTGTTTTACAGACACTTTTCGGAGGATTTCTCACAGGTTTAGCCATTTTTCATCTCCTGCAATGCCATGTTCATTACTCGAAGTGTGATTACAGCTTGGCACCTCATATTAGTGGGTTCCCAACTGTGATAAACTGTCAGGACAGCTCCTGTTGGAGCCTAAACCTCTCAGCTGAGCCCTCAGCACCCTCAGGTATTTATTTGTTAATGCCTTAATTTGAAGCAGACCAGAGGCTTTTTTTCCCCTCCAGAAACAGGAGAGGTGTTGGGCTGGAGCACCAGTGAGGATGAACAGCTCAGTTCACCCTGGATCCATTTAAAGGATTCTTAAACCTCACCCCGAAACATTCACCACAAAATAATCCGTCTGCCACAGCGCCAGCGTGGCCCACACACATCCAGAATATTTATGAATGACTGGAGGGCACAGAAGAGCTGAGTCATGCAGCCAGAGGCCGTTTCTGAAGAATAAAACTTTATTTTTTTTTGCTGAAAAAACTGCATACACATGTTCAGATCTGTGCAACCTTCACTACATGTCTTCGTTTCCAAACAAATTTGTGCTTTGAAGCATGCAGGAGCCCACTGCAGCTTGAGAAAGAAGTTAAGAGGTTGTGTTTTTTTAAAATCTAGAACTGTGCAAACATAATTTGAAAGCTATTTACATTTTGCACCTCTCACTTCTACTAACAGGAGCATCAGCTGGTAGAGACGTGCAGTGTGCAGCTGTAATTTATGATTTGGCATCCACGTTTGATTTAGGTGTAAAGTGAAAACCAAACAAACCTCCCATTGTTCCAAAACCTCCCCACAGGCAATGGTAATAAATCTAATTTCTTCTTTGTAAAGGAGATTTCTTGAAGCAATCAGCCTTCCCTGCAGGTATTAAAATATTATTTCCACTCTGGATCCTCTTCCCCTGGTGCTGACTTTGGTGCCGTGGTGAGTGGGAGCAGCAAGAAAAGATCTTGATTTTCATCAGAGAGGGCAGGAGGGCACCGAGACAGAGCAGGGCTGCTTCTTCCTGTCATCTTCACTGAACTGCAGGATGAAGTGGAGCGTTTTTATCAAAAAGAAAATATTTTAGACCATCTGAACTCAGATGCAGAAACTTAGACGTGAAAAAAGCTGGATTTAAGTTCATCCTCCTGTTGCTTTCTCTTCCAATTTCCTCTCCCATCCATTAAAGCCTGGAAGTCAGTAACCAGCCAGGTGTGAGCACTCAAATCCTGCTGGATATCCTCCGTTCTTAATATCCCCTAACATGGCCCCTGGACCGTGTGGGTAGAACTTTGTGTGCGATGAGCCACCAGAACAGTCTCTGCCAGAGTGATTCAGTGAGGCTGCTGGAAGCGGGAGCTGCGTGGATCCTGTGGTGTTCCAGCTGCTGAGTCCCATTCCCAGAGTGTTTATGGAAGAGGGGCTGTGCTCAGTGCCTCGCTCTGCTCTCCAGCCCCGGCGGTGAAGCGAGCAGGGTTTTCCTAAGTGCCAAACTTCAGCATGAACACAATTTCACAAAGCTGCAAGAGCTGCTGGGCCCTGCTGCGGCCGGCTCAGTTCACCACGGTGCTCTCGGGCTGGGCCCCGAAAATCTGGGAGAAGAATTGCAAGGCCAGGCGGACGTGGATGGGCACGAAGACGTAGGCTGTGTACACCACCATGGCCACCACAGTGACGGTGATGGTGTGGAACATGGACTGCTCCCAGGGCTCCAGCACATAGCTGCACGTCACCAGCTGGTACTGGTAGTACAGCCAGTAGAGGTAGTCCTTCACCCTCTTCACGTCCATCTTCAGCTCCAGGGGCGTTGGAGGAGACCTGGAATGACAGGGAGGTTGGGATTACAGCTGGGATATCCCATGGAACCACTACACAAAGTCATTTCCCAAGGCATCAGTGCCAGCAGCTCCCTGGAGCAAAGGAAAAGTGTTGAGTTCAGCAGCTGCTGCTCAATTATTGGAGCTGCGTGAGCTGGGCATTCCCAGTTCCCAGAAAAGCTGTGGCTGCTCCATCCCCGGAAGTGTCCAAGGCCAGCTTGGAGCCACCTGGGATAGTGGAAGGTGTCCCAGCCCATGGCAGGGGTGGAACTGGGTAATTAAACTCCCTTCCAACCCAAACCTTCCTGTGATTCTATCAATCCCCACACCCTGAGTGTGTTTTTCTATTTGTTCCCTGTGGAAATCAGGGAAACAGGCGTTTAAAAGGAAAGACTTTGGGCCAGCTGCCATAAATATTCCATAAATTCCACGTATGCCCTGGAATAAAGATGAGATTAAACAACTGCTCCGTAACAACTCCTCTGCTTACTTTTGATAACCATTTTCATTGTTCTGCAATTATTGGGGATAAAGAAAAGTTATGAAAGAGAGAGGGAGAAAAAAGTAATCTCCGACTGCAGGAGGATTTTTTTCAGCTCATTCCAAAGAAATGAAAAACGTTACAGATTAAAAGAGTATTTAATGGAAACTACAAGTCTAGGGAAGATTTTCCTCTTGGGTAATACCTTTATGCATTCATTGTTGCCGGCTCCACTTGGAAAGGAGAATGGCTGAGCAAGAATTAATGAGGAAATAGGGTTTGCTTCCACTGTTCATTGGTAAAACTGCTTTTTGGCATTTTAAACAATCTTTGAATGCAGGCTAAAAACATCTATTTAGAGAAAACTGAATGATAAGAAACTGTACAAGGCTTTACAGAGGGATTCCTTTATTTTGGGGTTTAAGGACATTCCAAGCAGATCAGTCCACAGGGAATACAGCAGATTTCCCTGCTGGAAAACTTCCCAATGTCCCATTTTGTTCTACACTTGTGCTGCCTCAAATGCCAAGATCAAAGAGGCTTGGACACATCCCATCCCTCCAGTCTGGTGTTCGTAGTGAGTTTGGGCCAACAGAACTTTGCTGTCCCTCAGAGCAACAAATCCTAAAGTAGCACTGGGAAATTTGGATCCTGGGTTTAAAATAATGATGGGCCAATGATTGGTCAAAAAGATTCCAATATTCAGTGGTTTCCTGCTCTGTTCTGGGGGGATGTGGGGATTTACCAAAGGGAAGGCAAGTTTTCCCCCTAATTCTCCCAAAGCTTTTCCTTCACTTCCATCTCCCCATATTTCCTAGACCAAGAAAGTTCCTACAGTGCTTTTGGGGGACAGATGAACATTGTAAATCTAGCAGTGGCTGTCTCTGTGACCAACTTTCCTTGCAGGGGTTCAGGCTGGGGAGAAAGGAACCACTGCTCTCTGGCCTGGCATGAACGGAAGCTGAACCCTTTCAGATCATTTCTTTTAAGGCAGAACTCCAGAGAGAAGCCTTAAAGCCTCGTAAATACTGCAAAGCCTTCAATAAAAGTGGCCCAGCTGGCAAACTGGGACTCCCTGGGAGCCAAAAGTGTCTCAGTTTAGACTTTCTGCAAAAAGAGCAGCATTTCCCACTGAGGAGGTGGAAGCCCTTTCCTGTACAGGGGGAAGGAGAAGGAGGAGGAGAAAGAGGAGGAGAAGGAGGAGAAAAAGGAAAAGGAAAAGGAGAAGGAGAAGGAGAAGGAGAAGGAGAAGGAGAAGGAGAAGGAGAAGAAGGAGTAGGAGAAGGAAAAGGAAAAGGAAAAGGAAAAGGAAAAGGAAGAGGAAAAGGAGAAGGAAAAGGAAAAGGAAAAGGAAAAGGAAAAGGGCCCTCTCACACTCTCCAGGGTTATGGGATTTACACTGGGGTTAGGGCTGTGCTGGTTAAACTCATCCCTTCCGTGGGTAAATCCCTGCTAATCCCGACCCCTGCATGGAGAAGGTGCAAGGCTGGAGCACTGCTGGGGGTGTTTAAGGCTCTGAGTGCACAGAGGTGCACAGACTCTTGTGCATCTCCATCCAGAGCTGGTGTAAAGAGCAGCCAAAGGCAGGGAGAACATTCCCAAGGCTGATTTTATTGATATTCCAGGCTGCAGCCTCACCACCAGCGCTTGGAGGGACACATGAATAAAGGATGAGGTGGTTAAAATGATGAGCAGCCCTTTGGATTTAACCAAAGCCCGTTTTCCAGCCTGGGGATTGCATTTCCAGGCAGCTCCAGCACAGCCTGGGTCGCTTTCATTCTCCCAGCTCCCGGTGCAAGGCAGTAATTCCATCCCCAGGCACTCAGACATTCTGGAATACCAGGAGGAACACGAGCTGCCTTGATGCTCTGTGGTCTCCTAATGAATGATGGAGGTTGGGATAAGTGAAAGGCAAACAGCAAATTACAGTCTGTGCCCTCACCACCGACACACTTCCCCTGCTTTTCATCCAGCCAGAGACTGCCTCCGTTAGCAGGGAGCTGTGAGGGATACCGCAACTCCGGCTGCATAATTTATAAAGGAAAACACAGGAGGGGAAGGGCAAAAAAGCCATTTTAAAGCAGCTGCTGAGGCACTGAGAGACAAGGCTCCCCCGTGTCACTGTCACACAGATCCCTTGGGGAAGGGACAATTTGCATCCCTTAGGGCCCGGTGTGAGGAGTGAGGAGTAGCCCCAAAGCCCACAGCTCCAGAGGTCTGTGGTGAATTTACCACGCCAATGAATTGTAGCAGCAATCAAAGGGAATAGCAGATCACTACACAAACTTTGGAGGCTAAAAGTCTGTATTTTAAACAGGACTGGTCCTAGAGAGGCTTCACTTCCATTACTGTGTTTTATTCTATCACTGCTGGCACTCCGAGTTGAAAGGGCCCTGAGTTACTCACTCCTCAGTTCCCACTCCTCCAGAGCAGGACATAATTTGTTCTTATGCAATTTTAACTCAACATTCATTTGTCTACAAATTCGGATTTAAACATTCAGTGGTGTTGGGGAAATGCCTTCCTGCTCAGAGGCCATGGGACTGTTACAGCCAGCTATGAGGGAAATGAAGAGAATTCAGCTCCTATTAAGCAATATTCAGATCATTTTCAGCAATTCCACTTCCAAGGGAAAAAAAATGCAAGAAGAGAAACCTGTAAAGCAGCTTTTACTGTTTTAATTGGCTGCCTGATTTTCTTGCTTGTTGACACATGTCTCTGATTTGGGCAGCTGAAAAGATAAACCAGCATCCAAATATCAAGGTTTCATTTCAGAGCATGCCTAATCTCCCACATTTCTTTATTAATGACCTTATTTTCTGGAGTCAGAGCTAGCTGGGAGCTGGAAGATGCCAGTGTTAGGTCCTTTACTCTGTAAGTTCTGCTCTGAGCAGCTGGGGTTTGGGGAATTTTGTTCCCATTATCAACCTGCAACTCTGACCCGTGGCCGGACAGCTCCTGCTGGGAAATTCCTGTGGGAAGAAACATTCTTGCAGGGGAACTGGGAGAGACTGGTTTCCAAAGAATGCTTGAAAAACACCTTATGCCCTCAGCAGGAAGGGTTGCTCGAGTTACACATACAGGGAAAAAGGGTTTTATTCTGGAAAAGTTTATCTGGAGTGGGGAAGAACAAAGCCTGGAGCTGGAAGTGGCCTCATGGTCATTCAACAGGTGATCTCTGCTGCTTTAAATGTAAAATAGGGACGAGGTAAGAAATAAAAGCAGCAATCAATCAATCCATCCCCAAAATGCAAATATTTAATTGGCTAAAAATTGGCGCTTTGCTGAATGATGGCCGGGATAGCCCCGCAGCAAGAGGGGGTGGGGTTTGCAGCATCCTGAGGGAATCTTCTCGTGCTGGAGCTTAAATAAAATCCTCCCAGGAGCCCCTGAGGGGGTCTCAGTCCCACCACCCCTGAGCACCCACATGTGGGCAGGTGTAACCGGGCAGAGTGCCAGAATTAATTTAAAGTTGTCTGATCTGTAATTTGGGATGTTAGAAACTAAATGGGTAATCAGCCCCCTGGGATTGAAATAGAAACCCTATCTGCAGGGTATTTATGTGGAACTGTTCTTATTTGTAACTTCACTGTGTTAAATCTTGTCCCTCCTAATGCTGGCATAATTCTGGGATGAGCCCAGTGGTTTCATGCAGGCCAAATGCAAACAGAACAAGGAAGGGATTCCCATTCCCATTCCCATTGCCAGCCCATCAGGCATTTCCTTTCGTGTTTTATTCAGTGGGCACCAAGCACGATGCACAAGGAATGAAATGCAGTGGATCAGCAGTTGGGCAGAAATTGAGATGAGGCAGCAGTTGGTGCAGGGAATCCAAATCCTAGCATTTCCTGGGAACACCACCTCAGCCTGTTCCTCTGGCGCATCCCCGTGGCTCCGATCCCGCACGGAGCATGGCCATGGAGCAGCAGCTCAGCCTGGAGAGCTGCCTTCCCCTCCTGGCAAGCAGGTTCCTGCAGCACTCCCACATGGATCTTTAAATGAACCCTCCAGCTTGTTCTCCCAGGGAGGAAATTCCAGACAGAACGGGAATGAGAAGAGCAGCAATAATCCCAGCACGGCTCCCACTGCGGACAAGGATGCACCTCAAAAACCATCTTGACTTGCAGATTTTCATAAATAACCACCCCTGGAATTCTGGAGTGCACAGCAGAGTGAGGCAATCCTGGTTTCTCTCCCTGAATCAGCACCTCAGCACCCTCGGCCATGCGTTACAGAGCTCCAGGAAATGTCAATCCCATCCGTATGTCCCATGCAACACTAGGACGAAGGCCTGAGCTGGGAAATTTTACTGCTGTACGTGACTCAGCCATTCTGCATGTGGGTGAGCATGGTTTGACTACACCGGTGGGATTTGCTGGAAAAAAAATCTTCCAGGAGTGGAAGGGGTAAGGCAGAAAGAGCAATGGTGTTTTCAGGCCCCTTTCTGCTTTACCTCACTCAGGAGAATGAACTCCAGCATCTTCCTAATCTTGAACCCCAACTTCCTTCCTGCTGGCCCCACTGGGAGCACACAGGGGCTATTTTGGTTCTCTCAAATGTTCCGTAATGCACACAAGGCCCAGGACCTCTCCCTGTGCAGGAAGACTTCCTGTAGCCTCTGGTAACTTCAAACCCCTCCTCGAGTGGCAGGGCCACACCTGCACAAAGTCCAACCCAACTTCCTTGTCCCCACCTGAGCTCAGATCCACGTGTGTGCTCCTCCTGCAGCAGTTCTGGGCTCCCAAGCTGGGTTTTGGTGCTGTGATTCAGCTGCATCTCTGCCTGGAGCACATGGATTCTGGAGCCCATGGATTCCTGTCACAGTCTGCCTCCCCAGCTGGATGGAAGAACAGCCTGAGGGTTGCTGAATTTGCTCCTTCAGTTGGGTTAAGTACACAGATGGAGTTTATGACGGCCTAAAACGATGTGGGAAGTCCTTTTAAATGACATCCACAAGGTTTTGACCCTCAGGAAAGCAGAGCTTGATCTGCAGCACCCACAGGGATCTCATTTGGAGAGAGGCTTCCAGCCACTCAATACCAGCACAGCAGTTGAAAGCAGTTGAACTTCAGACTGATTTCATGCCTCTCCTGCCCCTGACAGCTGGAGGCTGCTCCCAGCAAAGCCACAGCTCTAAATAACTCAACTGTCCCGAACTTTGCAGCCTGGCTGATTGATCAGTGCCCAATCCCATCCTTACTCAGGCACAGGGAAAGGAGAAGATGCAGCTTCTCTGTAACAACAGCATTCCTGGAGCAGCTCTGTCCCATTTTCTTCCAAGGCCAAATTAATTTTTCAACAATTTTCCTGTTCCTCCCTCCCCTGAAGTTTCCTCAGTCGTTTCCTTACATAACCAGCTGCTCCTTGCAGTTTATGTACAGATCCCTTCCTTTCCAGCTTTCCCTGGGCTGGGCATGGTTTGGGCTCTGGGTCCTCCCCCTGGGACAGGATTTGTACCTTGGAGCAGAACAGGTGAGCAGCTCTGCCAGGGAAGATGGGGGAAATGGCAAATTGAATCCCAGGGAAAGCTTTCCCTGTATTTTCAGTGCTTACACTGAACATGGTTTTGAACAGAACCATTCCCAACCAAAACCTCAGGTTTGGGACTAGAGACCAGCACCAGGTTTAAATTGCAAACACTTGAAAACGGAGACTTCTCCAAGAACTGTTCCAGGAATACCTCAGAGGGGTTTTGCCTTCACTCCTGGTGGCAAACCTCAGTTCCTTGTGAGACCTGGGACATCATCTACATCCTTCGAAAGCTTTCAGGTTCAGGAGGTTGTGTAAACACATCAGGCTATAAACAAAATATCTGAGATGTCTGGGCTCCAGAAAAAGAGATTTACTTTCAGTTGTGGCCCTTATTTTATTCAGACTGCTTTGCTTTGCTCTGAGTCATTTCTGAGGCAGCTGAAGGTAACACCTTGGGTTGTGTGCAACGTGAGGAGGTGAATATTGTCACAGCTATGACAGGTATTAGTGGAACACAGGGACCAAACTCTTGTGCAAGTGCATCTCCCCTGAGATCTCCTGAAAGGAAGCAGTGTTGCACCGCTCCAGTCACTGCCCCGAAAGGCAAAAAGCAAAAATGGAGTGAGATTCTTGCAACAGATAAGAAATAAAAAGGGAAATGCACATTTTTCACAGATTTAACCCCATCTATGCAGCGAGGAACAGCTTCCTTTGCAGGCCACTTCCTCCCTGTGAGCAAACAGCTTTGGACACACAAAGCTGTTGATATCCATAAAACAAATTAAAAGCTCCATAAAATCTGGCTTGGCAGGACCCAGAGCGGAGCCCTGGCTGCTTCTCAGCCAGCTGGAGCTCTGTGTCCTGCTGCTGTGCACTGCACCTCCTGTCCTGGATGCTTTTGGGGCACACAGGGGTGGGACAAGCATTGCCATGGGCCCAAGCTGCTCCTCAGGCAGCGTTTCAGCATCTCCCACTCCAGCTGGAATAACGTCCATGCTCCGTGCACAGCTCCCCTGCTTTTCTCCACTGAACCACCATCCAGAAATCACTCCAAGGACTCATGGAATTGCTCTCAAGACACAGGTATTTGTACCATACTCGTGATATTCGTGAGAGAAAGGTAACCCAGCATCCCAATTCCTAAAGCATTAAAATCCACAGTCTTCAAAGTCCCTTGTGCTGAGTAAGCAGAGTCTAAGCATTTATTGCAGGGATTCTCCTCCATATTATCCAGGCTTTATCCAACAGGGAAGGCAGGTCTTGCACCTGCTTCCCACTGAAGGCAGCCACCAACAACGCGAAGAAAACCGAAGAGCAAAAATCCGCCAGCAATGAGAATTCCCAGCCCAGTGTTGTGAGCAGCACAGTCACCTTCCCTCCTCCGTCACCCCCCACCCACTGCAACCTTTTCACTCCTGGGTGTTTGACTCGTTTTTAGGGAATCCCTAAGGCAACCCATCTTCCTGACACCTGGAAAACCCCGACTGCAGGGCTGCAGCAACAAGTCACAGCATCACGGAATGGTCTGGCTCGGAAGGGACCTTAAAGCTCGTCTCATTGCACCCCTGCCACGGGCAGGGGCACCTTAAACCCAGAGAGCCCTCGCCGGAGGCTGCAGGTCCGGCTGGAACGCCACCAGCTAGCTCCCTTGAGGAAGGCACAGCACAGCAACCCCCGGAGGTTCTGCGGCTGCCAGCCCCGCTCCCGGCCCTCCCCCCGCTCCTTACCGAGCCGCCGGGGACCCGCCGTGGCAGCGGCCGCGCTCGCCCAGGGC